>BSBK01005796.1:0-182500 GCA_027943335.1 Chamaecyparis obtusa
TACATACCAATCTTGCTTTGTTTCTTGATACTTGACCATCTTCATTCAACTTATTTCTGAATACCCATTTTGTCCCAATTATATTTTATCTTTAGGCCTAGGTACAAGAGTCCATGTCTTATTTTTCTCTATTTTCTCTATTTCTTCATCATAGCCTCACATCCAACTTTCATTTTTTAATGCATCTTTGACATTTTTAGGTTCAAAATCAGCAAATAAACATGTACCTTTTAGTTTACTTCTTGTCATAGTACCATCTAATTTGTTTCCAATAATCTGATCTGGTTTATGATGCTTTCTGACATACTTGGCTAATATAGGTTCCTTGCTTCCTAAATGAGTTATATTGCCATCTTCTTCATCTTCAGGTTCAGATTGCTTGGGCTCGGTAGATACTTGCTCATTAGCTTCAGACTGTGACTCGGTACTTTGTGACTCGGTTACTATACTGGGCTCAATAGATGTAGTCTCCTTACTTGTGTCTGGTAATGTATTAGGTTCGATGTAAAAAAAAAATTTGTAGTCCTCTGGTTCCTTTTTTCTTCTTCTTCAATCTTTTCTGCAAACTCATCAATTCTCACATGTGCACTTTCTATGATTTTGTGAGTAGACAAATTTAGACATCTATATGCCTTACTTTTGCAAGAATATCCCAAAAATATTCCTTCATCACTTTTTACATCAAATTTTCCTTTTTCTAGATTCTTTCAAGATGTAACATTTACTACCAAATACTTTTAGGTAACTTACATTTGGTTTGTAGCCATACCATAGCTCATATGGAGTCTTGAATGTGTCCTTTTCACAGTTGTACTCGGTTCAAGGTATGAACTGCAGTGCTGATAGCTTCCTCTAGTATTTCATAGAAATATTCTTTCGATCATTAGAGTCCTTGCATAGTCCATGATAGATTTGTACCTTCATTCAGCTATTCCATTCTGCTCAGGAGTTCTCGGGGCTGATACCTGTCTTTTGATTCCTCTTTCAATGCAAAAATTATTGAATTCATGGGAGATGAATTCACCACCTCTGTCTGATCTCAAGCATTTATTCTTTTTCCCGTTTCCTTTTCTACTCTTGCTAAATACCATTTGAACTTCTCAAATGCTTCAGACTTTTCTCTTAAATACATAACAGTCATCATCTAGAATAATCATTAACAAAGAGAATAAAGAATTTTTCTCTGGTATAGCTCTCAATTCCAATAGGTCCACATAAATCAATATGCACAATTTCCAAATATCTTCAGATTGATAGTTTTTTACTTTTGAAACTAGACTTCCAACATCAGGTTTCTTCAAAGTAGGAATACCTCTTACTTTCTTGAATTTGCTTATTTTTATCATCTTGTCAAAATTTACATGACATAACCTTTTGTGCCATAGCCAACTTTCTTCAATTTGAGCAATAAAACATGAGTAATCACCAAGATCAAGATAAAACAGGTTACCTTTGGTTTGTTTGCCTGATCCTATCAGTTTTCCTTTGTCATCCAACAATCTTGCTTTGCCATTCATGAATTCAACCTTGAATCCAATGTTGATTAGCTGTGCTACACTTAGAAGATTATGCTTTAGTCCTTTGACCCAATATGCATTATCACATATAAGTTCTTTGGTTAATGAAATTTACCCCTTTCCTTTAATACAACAAGGTTTATTGTTTCCAAACCTTACATTACCACCATCAAAGTTTTCAAAGTGTTCAAACTTGGTCCTATCACCAGTCATATGATGTGAACATCCACTGTCTATAATCGATGTATCATTCTTTCTTATATGAGAGATAAGTGCCATCTCATCTTCATCATTATCAGATTCATCTTTTACAGCAATGAAAACAATTTCTTCTTCACTATCATCCAAATCTTTTAGCTAAGAAACATGTTTTCTTACCTTTATCCTTGAATGATTTGAAATTTTTTCTTGCCATTGTACTTGTAATTTTTATTCTCATCTTTGCTTTGCTTGTTTGCACACCTAGCTGCAATATGACCAATTTCTTCACATGAAAAATAGATTAAAGGAGTTTTACCTCTGTATTTTCCTCTGCCTCTTGAATACTTCTTTGCAAGTAATGCTTCAATAACTTCAAGATCACTATCAGAACTTTCCTCTGATTCTTCTTCACTTTCTGATTGGATTTTCTTCCCTTTCTTGAGTGAAAGTTTGACCTCAAAAGCTAATTCAATATTTTTATAAGTTGGAACATAGTTGTCATAGTTATCCAGTTCAAAGGCTCTCAATCTTCCAACTAAGGCATCCAAAGTTATATTGTGATTTTCTTCACATCTTCTTTCTTGAATAGCAGAAAATCTTATTGCATAAATAGGGAGTAATGTTCTAAGAACCTTACTTATAACCGTTTTATCATCAATTTTTCCTCCAGAAGCTCTGATTGCACTAACACTTGTCTTGATCCTTTCAACATATTTTGCAATGTTTTCTTCTTCTCTCATTTTTATTTGATCAAATTGTCCTCTTAGGCTCTCTGCTTTGGCTCTCTTCACATTGTCATCACCGCCATATATTTTCTTCAGCTTGTTCCACATTTCATGAGCAGTTGTGCAGTCTTTGATTTCATCAAATTCTTCATAGCTAAGAGCTGATGCAATGTCTATCATCATAGTGTTATGGTTCTTCTTCTCTGCAATGTCTTCAATAGTCAATGTGCCAGTAGGAATTGTATATTCTTGATCAATATATTTGCATCCTAAATCACCAATGGAAGCTAGATGTAATCTCATGAGACCTTGCCATGCTGAAAAGTTATTTTTGTTAAGCCTTGGAATTTCTCTTTTGTAAGACATCCTGATCTTTAGCTTAGGTCCTTGAAATCCTTCCTGCAAGAACCAAAAGCTCTGATACCAATTGTTGGAAATATAGATGCAGTAACTGAGAGGGGGGGTGAATCAGTTAACCATAAAAATATTATCACTGATCTCTTAAATATCTTAACAAATTGTTTACTGTGCCACTCGGTAAATATACAAAGAAATGCTGAAAACTTGATCCTTGAAATGTGTAATAATTAAACTATTCTTAAGCATTCATCACTGATTAACTTACATGAATAAAGAAATAACATGAACACAAGAGACACCAGATTTACCGTGGAAACTCAATATGAGAAAAACCACCAATGTAACTAGTTACTTTTTTTCACTCTTCTGAAGTGATGCCCTGTTAGAAGCCAACCCGGTAAAAGGTTACAAAACACACTGTTAGGTGTGACCTTGTTAGAGGATTTAATCACCCTGCTAGGAGTGGCCTTTTAAGAGGTCTTGAAACAATTCAATAGAACTGTTACCTTGTTAGAGGATTTACAAAATGGTTGTTAAACCAACTCAGTTAAGAGATTTTGATATCATTGCTACAATTGCTAGAGAGTAACAATGAAATGACCTGCAACTGAATTGCAGAATATAGATCTCTATTCTGTTTCACTAGATCCTTACTGATCAATTAAATCTTTTCTACTCCTCAAGGATATCTGACCATCCTTTAAAATTTGCACACACCTTTCTTCAAAATGATTTCTGCATGCTGTATATCTATTATTCACCATTTGACCTTCTATATATATATGCCATTTCATAATCATTTAGATTGTCAAGTCGGCACTAATAATTATTATAATAGTCAGCTGGGATAAACAGACTGTAATAACAAAATTCATTGAAAGGGTCGACCTTGTTCGGTAAACATTAATCCTAAAAAGATTTCTTTCAGTGACCGAGAGAACTCGGTAACCATAGCAAATTCTACAACATCCTTTGGAGACGGAGAGAGCTCGGTAACCACTAATTTTCCTTCGATAACCGAGGAGGGCTCGGTTAACACTAATATCCTATCAAGTTTTCTTTAGACACCTGAGGAGAACTCGGTAGACACCAAAAACTGCCTAGCTGACCGACTGAGCTCGGTAGATACTGAGAACCGCTTAGCTGACTGACTGAACTCGTTAGATACTGGGAGTGATAATTGATATGACATTTTGTGTGACATCAAAGACAACACATAGCTAATCCAACAATGTCCTTCAGACAATTGTATCCAACAACTATATATATATATATATAAATATATAGATATATATATATATATATATATATATATATATATATATATATATATATTATATATAATATATATTATATATATATATATATATATATATATATATATAATAGATATATATATTGATATGACATTTGTTGTGACATCAAAGACAACACATAGCTAATCCAACAATGTCCTTCAGACAATTGTATCCAACAATATATATATATATATATAATATATATATTTATATATATATATATATATATTATAATATATATATATATATATTATATATATATATATATATATAAATATATATATATATATATAATATATATATTATATATAGATATATATATATATATATATATATAATATATATATATATATATATATATATATATATATATATATATGATATATAGTATACAGATAAAATATAGATAAAAAAATAGTTCTTTCTTTTTTTTCTCTGCACTAGCTATACATATTATCTCAAACATATTCTAAAATTGGTGGAAAAAAAAATTACTACTAGTTTTTTGGCAGGATGTGGACCCCCCTACTTTGTATTATTTTTCAACAAACAAAAAATAAACTTTAAAAATTAAGAAAATATATCAATTCTTGATTATTTTAAAAAAAAACATAGGAATAAACTTCATCCAGTTTTACACATTTCATCAATTTACATCATCTTCAAATTTTCAACAAAATATCACTTTTATGCCCTTTAAGTTGAATAGTTTTGGTGTTGTTGGTCTTTTTCTTTATAAAAGTGTGACAACTTATTGTGCTTTTACCCATATATACTACCTTTTTTTTGTTTTTGGTTTTTTTTTTTTGTTTTTTTTTTTTTTTTTTTTTTTGTTTGTTTTTATATTTTTTTTTTTGTTTTTTTTTTTTTTTTTTTTTTTTTTTTTTTTTTTTTTTTTTTTTTTTTTTTTTTGTTTTTATTGTTTTTTTTTGTTTTTTGAGAGAGATAATAAGTTGGCTGGACAAGATAACCAATGAAATTCTGATTTACACCAATCCTTTTTTTAAAAAATTCTACAAATTACATCTTTGCATCATCATATTATCTCCCTCCAAGTATATCACATTTGTCAATATGCTAACCATCACTTCCAACTCACAAGCCAATAAGAGGATGCATAACATGGAGATGTCATTTACCCCTCTTAATGGCCCCCTATACTTGACAACATTCTCCCTTGTATATCCCAGTGCAAGTCAATAGAAACATTAAGAGAGGCATAATGGTTGATCCAATATGTAGAGTGTATGTCATTGTGAAGGAGACAATCATTCAGAATCATAATGGATAATTGCTTCCCCATTTACGGTCACCACCTTGATGGTTTGTGTAGGAACTAGTGTTGTTTCTACAACTTTTTTCATCCTCCCTGATTGGACCTCTTTCAAGTGAAGCTAGGTATCCCTAGGCTAATCTCTAATAGGGTGGTCTCCTTGATGATTCACAAATATATTAAGTTCTCCCATGAGGATACCATATATATGATCCAAGATACTAGGTATAAGCTCCTAGTATCCTATGGGGACTTCTTGTTAGATGACTTATGTCCTACTCCAATAAGGCCTTTGCTTCCTCTACAGGATTTTTCATTTATATCTTGTAGAAAATACAAAGCTAGGGAACTTTAATATAAATGTATAGTTCCTATTTTCCTTGCTATTTTTGATTCTTTGTCTTAGCCCATCCTATGTTTCAATATGCTTCATCATTTGATCCCTCTTCATTGAGTGTCCAAAAAAAGTTTTTATCTCAGGTTAAACCTTTGTGCTTTCCAAGGACTTTACAACCCACAATTGTGTCTTTTATTCTTGCATATGTGCCTAGAATACATAAAGGAAAGGCACCAATACTAACCAACTTTAAGGTTTGTCCTCTATTTCTACTTTTTATAATAGCTAATATCCTGCACCCTATTATCTAGAGTAAGGGTAAGAGGTCACTGTGAGCTTCTTCATCTCCTGTAGCACCTACTTCCCATCCTTTGAGGGTGCCCTCTATTCATTTGACCACTGGTAGTTTGAAAAGAGGAAGGGTGCCCCAGGTTGAGTCCCTAGTTTCCACATTAGTATCACCTCATACTGTAGTGGTAGTATCTTCATCCTTACACATAATAGCATTGATAAGGACTCTAGTACAATAAGATGTTACCAAGCCTATGTAGGTTTCTCATCCTTGTTTGTACCTTCACTGAAACCACCTTGTGTGTGAGCATAAACTTTATCGATGGATTAGGGTCCTAGAGCATGAGGTAACTACAAAAGTGGAGACTAAGTCCTTAGTAACTGCTTCTATGTTGCCTATCTGTGCTGCTACTTTATCTCTTATTGTATCTATTCCCCATCTAGCCACATCTTCAGTTTCACTTCCTATTTCTTAGTGTCTGGCTATTATGCCTTGTGCTAAGGGGGTTTTGGTTTTCATCTCCCCTTCCTAGAAACCTCCACTAAGGACCTCGCTTGTTGATATCCCATCATTCTATTAACTTATAAACATGTTTCATATATAAGTGGTTTCAAGTATGATCATGTTTACTATGCTTGTGTCATATGTTCATCACCATTCTATCTTTCTCATGGTTCTTAGGAAAGATACAGTGGATACGAGGATATCTCCTCCATCCTTTAAGAGAAAGTTTGAGTAGAACCCTCTATCTGAGTTTCTACATAGAAAGTCCACTTTGGCAGACCGTTTGTCTGTTTATGTGCTTGCAGCTGACAAGGGTTCAGATTCTCTTAATTTTTTAGCACCCATTTTGTAGAGGTCAGATGTGTGACTCCTTCAATCTTTCCTTAGGTTGAGTCTCTTTCATCTTACAAGGTATGTATATTTGATTCTTTTAAGGAGATTCCAGTTTTGACAACGATCTTCATATGATCCCTCACAATTTCCTCAATTGAGATTTTGGATGAAAGTATTGAGATAACTTCATCCATCACTTTAGCTATCAATGAACCATCTAGGGTTGTCCCAGTGGTCATTCCACTTCAGTATCAATATCTCTCCTTGTATAATCAATATTGGGAGGATAATGGCCTATTGATGGATAATTTAAATAAGATAGTTCCCATGTGTACATCTTTAGATTAGTGTGTGCATGTTTATGTTCCCCTTGTACATATCTTTAAATATTGTTCCCCTTTTTAAGACCCAAGTTACTACATTTGTACTTAGAGATAGTATGACATATCATCAATGTACTTTATTTATTATCTTATTCTTCTATTTACTTTGCATTGAATTTTGATGTCCACCAACGATGCAAAAAGTTGGGGGACTTTAGGCTCTACCATGTTGACTTGTATTTTTAATTTTTTAATTTTTTGTCTTCATATTCTCTCCCTCGGATCCAAAGACCTCAATCATGATGAAATAACCATATGCAGTCTTATATAAAAAAAAATACTCTTATGGAATCTGACACTGAAATATGATATCCCCCTAACTCTTCTTGCTTCTCTTGATATTATGGATATCATGTGTCACCTATGTAGGTTGACATTGTTAGAGTAATAAGTTTTTGTCTTATTAATTAAATCATATTAATGTAATTATTAAGTGACTTATTATCTATTTTGACTTAAGCTAAACTTTAAGCATATAATAATTAATTCTTTTATTAATTATTATCATGCAATCGAGGTTTCTTTTTGGGATTTTCATCTCCTTTCATAAGGATTGATATCTCTTGTAAACAAAATAGATTTTTTTATTGAATTGCAACTTTTTTTTTTGCACATCAATGATTTCTCTTCTCATGTGGATCAACGTGTTTAGGAATCCATGGCTTCTTTTTTCTCTCTCTTTTTATGACAGGTGTTTGCGTGCAAGTGTTCTTCGGAGTTGTGGGTTATTTTCTCATCAACTCCAACATTGTATCAGAGCTTGAGATATGTTTGTCCCTATCCTCTTTTTTTTCTATCAGATCCAAAGACCTCAATCATGATGAAATACCCATATGTAGTCTTATAGAAAAAAAAATACTCTTATGGAATCTAACACTAAAATATCATATCTCCTAACTCTTCTTGTTTCTCTTGATATTATAGATATCATGTGTCACCTGTGTAAGTTGACATTGTTCGAGTAATAAGTTGTTTTCTTATTAATTAAATCATATTGATTTAATTATTAAGTCACTTATTATCTCTTTCGACTTAAGCTAAACTTTAGGCATATAATAATTAATTCTTTTATTAATTATTATCATGCAACCAAGGTTTCTTTTTAGGGTTTGATCTCCTTTCATAAGGATTGATCTCTCTTGTAAACAAAATAGATTTTTATTACTGAATTGCAACTTTTTTTTTGCACATCAATGATTTCTCCTCTCATGTGGATCAATGCATTCAGGACTCCATGGCTTCTTGCTTCTCTTCCTCTTTCTATGATAGGTGTTTGCATGCAGGTGTTCTTGGGAGCTATGGGTTGTTTTATCATCAACTCCAACATTGTATTAGAGCTTTAGATCTATTTGTCCTCATCCTCTTCTTGAGAGATTCAACTGTGTTTGTCAGATTTGCATTTTCAAAGGGTTTTCTGTCACATCTGGGGGGCCTCCTTTTTTGATCACCTTGGGCTCAATCAAACCTCACCTTTGTGTTTAGGGCATCCAGAAACCCCTAGATCCATATAAAGTTTGTCCAATTTGGACAAAGTTGGAATCTATGGCCAAAAAAAATTGCAAACAGCCATGACATGAATCTTGACGTGGTCATTTTTTTTGGAATTTTTTTTCTTAAACAGACCTCACCATTGTGTTTAGAGAACCCAATAATCCCTATTTCCATATTAAATTTGTCCAATTTGGACAACTTTGCATTTTTGGGATTTTTTTATACCAGGGTCGTACGAACTTTGCACACAAACCGAGGTAGCGCATGTGAATTTCAAAAGATTTAAAGAAAACTTTGGCCCCCAGCCAGATTTGAGTTGTGATAGCCATTTGGCCATCAAATTTAGGCTTGTCAATTGCTGATGTCAGCATCAGCAAGGGTTTTGACACCATTTTGGGCCTTCCAGAGAACTCGATGGTTTTTTGCTCATAACTTGAACATACAGTGTCAAAATTGGGCAAACAAGATATCGTCGAAAAGATGGTTCTTAATTTTATCTAGATTTGGAGGTTTGAATTCTGATTTTTCTTTTTTGATAGCTTTTTTCTGTTGTTGAAGTGAAGTTATTTGTACTCCGAGAGGCATATCTTGAGCATCCAGACTCCATTTTGGGAAAACAATATATTGTTGGAAAGCTTGTTTTGTGAGATTTCTAGTACTATGATTCATTTTTCCAGATTCTTCTCCAGATATATTTTATTTAATTTCTTGCATTTCTACACTCTAGTAGATATTTTTCTATCTGAGCATTCCTCCATCAACATTAGCCTCGGGTATCTTTATTTGTGTTTGTAATTTCTCTGCACCTTAAATATTCTTGGTTCTTCTTCATCATACAATTCATATTGGACATTCTTTTCAGTGTGCCTTTCATTTATCCCTTGTCAACATTATGGGGGTTTCTACTATTGGTTATTCTACTTTTGTGGTTTGATAGTGTTAGCTATGTATTCAGTATTTGATCCTATGTAAAAGGTGGATGCACTGGCTGGGTACCTATGCATTTCAGTGAGTTGGATCATTTACCATATGGAGACTCTTTCTTTCCTATTTTTGGAAGCACTCTTCTAGCTTTGATTGATCAGCTCTTTAGACTTTTGTGTTTTTATGCCATCTATATCTTTGAGTTCAGGTGTTTTCCTTTATTTGTCTCCTTATTCGAGTAGTGTGATTTGAGGGCACTCATGCATATTATAGTATTTTGTATCTTTGACTTAAGTTGTTTTCCTTTGTTTTCCTCTTGATTCAAGTAGTTTCATTTGAAGGCACTCATGCAGATTATAGTATTCTATATCTTTGACTTTAGTTTTTTGCCTTTGTTTGCATCCTGATTCGAGTAGTTTCATTTGAAGGTACTGATGCAAATTATATTATTCTCTACCTAGTCATATCTCAATGGAGGATTAGCAGTTACTTCTTGATAGAGTTTGCAGCTTCTTGCTTTAGTGATGTTGTACATGTTCATCCTTGTTCCTATTTTCTATAATATTCCCTAGTTTTGGAGGCTTATTTAGTCCTTCTAACTGGTCCTTGTCTCTTTTTGGAGTAGAGTTTTTCTCATGTGGTCTTCTCTATTTCTCCACTTTATAGAGACTCTCTTTTGTACTTGGGTACTATTACCCAAATTTCTCTATGCATACAAATTTGGCAAAAAACCATCCCTAAGCCTCTATTTTTATATTGTTAGGCACCCCAAAAAATTTCATGGGTCTACCTCTTTTCCCTTGGTCTCTGCAATATCTTTTAGGTCTCTAGCTAGAAGAAAAACCCTTTAAAAAATTCATAAACTAGTCATTCCCCCTGCAAACCCTAAGCCTTTTTATATTTTCACGTTACTTTTCCCAGCCACTTAAGTCATTCATATTTACAAATGCGCCAAATATTTCCTAATTCTGAAGCTTTAATCTTTCCTAAGTCTCAGCGCATATATTTTTCCTAAAGGTTAAGTTTCGGCTTGATCTGACGGTCTTCGCTATTTTGCAAGCCAGAGATGCATGCATCTTATGATCATGATATAGCGATGACCATCGATCTTCTTTCTCTTCCTGCACTGAGGTGTGTCAGTGGGGCCAGTGCCACCTCATCCTATTTGGAAGATTTTCATTCGTCAGCGGGCTAGTTATTCAACAACATGTTAGTGGGACCGTGTCAGGGATCATCATATGTGTCAGAAGAACTAAGATCTATGGTGGTCACATGATCACATGGAATCTCATAAGCTCATGTGATCATGCGACCAACCATCGGATTGGAATCTCAGTTATAGTGGGGCCATTGTCAGGATAGATGCTACGTGGATTCATTTGGTAGCTTATGATTGGTTGTTTGACAGTACAGGTGGAAGTTTTCAATGGGGTTGACCTCCTCAGTAGGTTAAATCTTTGGTAGGATCAATGATTGTCACCATACCGCCAAGGTAAGATGCACGCTAGTTAAGTTGGTACTATAGTGACAACCGTTCGATGAAGATTAAGAGGTCGTGGGTCTGTGTTGTTAGATAGGCTGATGTGTAAGGTGTGTGATTAGCTAGTTGGTATGAAGTGGAGTGTTGTCAGAGCAGGGCCCAGTGATCTATCGTGCCTTAAGATCCTATGGTAGTTGCATGATCACAAGGAATCTCATGAGCCCATGCGATCATGCAATTAGCTGTCGATTTTGCCAAGTGTTCAGCTTTAGTTTGTGGGACCGCATTGCCAGGTGTGCTAATGTGTCGGTTTGTTATTGGTTGTCATGCAATGACAAGGATTTGTAGGTGGATCTGATGTGTTAGTAGGGTCCCAGTTCTAAAAAAGATCAATGGCTGGTCACATGATCACAAGGAATATTCAGAGGCCATGCGATCATGCACCCGCCATTAGATTGGAATCTTATTCTCAGTGGGTCCAATGTCAAAGGTCTATCAAGGTGTTGCTAATAAGGTAGTTAGGGTGAATGGAAGAATGCAATGTGGCAGGTTGTCAATGGGCCCATAGGGTCAAGGGTTTCTAAGAGGTTAACGCATGATAGGATCTTACGGTTGTCATTATACCACAGATCCAAGATGCTCGATCGTTAATCTCAGCGGTATAGCGATAGCCATCCGATGGTGCTTCTTAGGGATGTGGGTTTGAGCTGACATGCGTGTTGACGTGCTAATTTTTTTTCATTGGTCCTCATATTACTGATATCGACTTAGACTTTTCAAAGGTGCCCGCGATTGTTGTAAAATTGATCTTAGTCATTCATTTTCTGGGTGAAATATTTATTGATGGTCACATTTTAAAAAATTTGACTTGCTAGCCGTTGTTATTCAAATTTAAATATTTCTCTGTAGGTTTTTGCTTCGGCGGTCGATTACGCTAGATGGGTAACTCGAAATTGAATTTCTCAAGACAAGGATGGTTGGGAGGATGATGGTAGATGATCCGATCATTGGCGCCATAGATTTTATAGGGTACCACATCATGCTAAGGCTTTAATGAGCTCGGTGCCACCTTTTGCAGGGTTAATCTTTTTAAACCCAAATATCTTCAAGATCAAATTTGGAGCATTCGTGGCTTAGTGGAGTTGCAGGTGGGTAGATGGATCAAGGCGGCTATGTCTGCATATTGATGTAGTACAAGCATGGACACGCAAGTAGCATATCTGATCGGCCATGATGCTGTAGAGTTATTTTTTATGATCACATTTGATAGGCCTAAGGTTTGACATTGTATTGCAAAAATCTTGTAACCCTAGTTAGGTTTTTCTCCTGCTTGCTTAGAGGAGATGTATATAGTTCTTTTTTGGAGCCTTAGAGCTCCGAGTTCACATTTTGTAAAGAAGAAAGTCTCTTTCTTAGAGGGCTATTTGTGGCATTTTCTGCCCTCTAGTTTTCTACATTTTGTAATCTTTCATTGAGGATTCAAATATTGCAGAGGTACTTTGTGACAATTCTTCATGTCCCTATGCTTCCTTGTTTGTATTCTTTCTTATTGAATCAAAGTATATGATGTTTTTGGTGATATCTTAGGGTTCCTGATCCCTCTCACTTTCTACAATTGTGTGTTTTATTGTGTTTGATTTGATTTGATTTGGATATTTTTGTGGGTATACTTCAGCCCCCTAATAGTCTTGTCTCAATCCTACACCGAGTTGCAGAGGTGAATGTCTGCTTGTAGGTCATAGATTGTGTCTTGTGTTCAGGCCCTCCTATGAAATACTTATGCAAACCTATTTAGTGAGTTGTGATCTCCTAGACCTAAGTCTTTGATTGATTTCATCCTACATACTGAGATCCAAATCCTAGTTTCGGTGCATCACCTAGTAGGTAGTTTACTTTCAGTCATTTCCCCTTATACATTCCTTCTATCCTTTTCCCTCAAAAGATTTACTTTTCATGTCAAGAAGCAAATTAAGGTGATTATCCAAGAGGAACTAGCCTAGAACCTAGAGGTCTCATCTCAGTTAGCAAAGGTCCCACAACCTAGAGATGATTCCCATGTTATACTAAGTTATCAAGACCAAGAGAGCTTGAAACAAGGGTGCAAACTAAGTGTATAATAGGTACCTGATTAGGCCTTTTCTATCGGGACCTATTTATTTTCAATTTTTTTCTAGGTTTTTGGCTTCTCCCAAAGTTTATCTTAAGGGGAGGTGTTAGAGTAATAAGTTGTTTTCTTATTAATTAATTCATATGGGTTTATTTGTTAAGTCACTTATTATCTCTTTTGACTTAAGCTAAACTTTAGGCATATAATAACTAATTCTTTTATTAATTATTATCATGCAACCTAGGTTTTTATCTCCTTTCATCAGGATTGATCTCTCTTGTAAACAAAATAAATTTTTATTATTTGATTGCAACTTTTTTTTCATATCAATAATTTCTCCTCTCATGTAGATTAATGCATTTAGGCCCCCATAGATTCTTACCTCTCTCTCTCTCTCTCTCTCTCTCTCTCTCTCTCTCTCTCTCTCTCTCTCTCTCTCTCTCTCTCTCTCTCTCTCTTTGATAGGTGTTTGCATGCAGGTGTTCTTAGGAGTTGTGGGTTATTTTCTCATCAACTCCAATAGACATTCCATGGAGAGATCTAGTTATTTTGGCATGCCACAATGTCTATTTTCTCCTTAGAATGTAGTGTGTTCCCCATTGAGCACCATATTGCATTCTAATGGGAACTATTGTATCTTGCCATCTCTATCATATATCTTTTCTAACTGTATCAGTATATCTTTCACCCTATCATGCAACAATCTAGCAGTCCTATCTTACAACTATCTAACTTGTTAGCCTTTCAATATACATGAGAAATAAATAATATTAAGATAATGTAGAAATAAGAGAAGACAAAAATATAGTAACATAGAGATTTAATAGCCCGATATGGGCTACATCCACCAGAGAAAATGGTTCTCCACTTATTTTATTATCAAAAAAAGAGAAAATCACAATCTAAACATTTTTCACACTGCAACCACATATTTATCAAGAAGTTTATAAATTTGGTTACCAAAACATAAATCCTAACCCTAAAACAATTCATTGAGGGTTGCACCCTTGAACCCCCACTTCTTGGGGATTACTATCCCAGAACCCCGACGAGGATACTATATAGTACTTTCCTGATCAATCACCATAAACCAATAATCTCCTACTTGGAGACAAATGAGGCTCCACACTAAACAATCTCCCACTTGGAGAATGATCAATCTCCACACTAAACAATCTTCCACTTGGATAATAATCTTGGATTGAGACAACTGGACTTGACCCTTTGTCATTTCCACTATGATCAAGCTTGAAGACCAATAGAAACTAGGTAGGAAGCCAGTTTTTTCTCAAGTTATTGCCTTAGTCAAAATATCTGCAAGATTCTTGCTAGTATGTGTCTTCTTTGGCTTCAACTATCTATCCTCTAAAATTGAGCATATGAAACAATACCAAAGTCGGATGTGTTTGGTCTTAGAGTGAAGGTCTTAGCTCTTTACAAGATGAATCACACACTGACTATGATTGTATAACCTTCTATTCTCTGATGTCTTTCTCAATTACTCTATAAACCTTTTTAACTAAATCATCTCCTTACTAGCCTCTGTAGAAAAAACATAATCTAAATCTATGGTTGGAAGTGCTCCAACCATTTACAATCTACAAATCCATATGACATTTTTTCCACCTATAGTAAAAAAAATACCCTACAATGCTCCTCCTGTTATCATTGTCTACTAATAAATATAAATCAACATAGTCTTGTAATGTGGAATGGGAGCCTCCAAAACATAAAAACTAAGTTGTTGTACCTCTCAAATACCTGAAATCCACTTTATTGCATTCTAATGCTCCTTTTTAGGATTGTTAATATACCTACTCACAACCCCCACTACATGTGCAATATCAAGGCTTGTACAAATCATGGCATACATCAAGCTATGAAATACTAAAGAGTATTCAATTAGAATTGGTTGTTCACAAACCTAATTACCATATAAAAAGAATTTAATCATTACAAATATTTTCTAAAATTTTAATTGAATCCAATCTAATAACAAATATATATTTATATATTAATACAACAAATACTTTAAATAAATTGATTTTGTTGACTTTAATATATTGATTACAATAAAAAATGAAAAACTTAATTTAGTAAATACACGTACCTTTTAAACCCCCCAAAAAATATATGAACTCATCACTACAAACATTACAAAAAAATTCATTGGTTGTTAGTACTCGATAGGCATGCAAGATGATTGAAATGTTTGTTTCCCTTAATATTTAAATGAAATCCAAATAAATAATTAAATATTTATTGTTAAAATATAATAAATTCATTTTTTTCTCAACCATCTTTTGGTGATAACACCTTAAAACCTAACTGTTGGGAAGGCTTTGACAAATCAGGGGTTCAAACCCTATTTTACGCATCCATAAATATCTTGAAAATAAATTGTATGGAATGGTTTGATCATCATCTTACGAACAAGGAATTAAATGATAATTATTATGGTAGAATGTTTTGACAACACTTAATTTTGAGAATGATGTCCTCTTCATAAATCATATGTTGTGGCTTTTTTCATTTAGTTTGCATGATAACCCATTAAACCATCAATCTTTAAATCTGTCACTGCAACATTTACTGAGAACTTTGTCAGTTTAGTTCAGATTTTAAAACTAACAGCCCCTTTATCTTTTCTTTCGTACCACATCGAATGGCTACCATAGAATTGAGAAGTGTCATCTAACACTATCAAGAAATACGTGGTGTAAAGGCATCATCCCCCAAATAATATACTGTTTGCAAGTTCCGATCAAGGTTTCATGCCTACCATTGATTCTTCTTTCATGTTACAGATCTTTAACACTTCGTGACTCTGTGAATGTACTTCATAACATTTACTGAGAACTTTGGTCCCACTAACATTTGACATCATTGAGAAACACATGGTAAAAAGGCATCATCCCACAAAGAGTAAATTGTTTGCAAGTTTTGATCAAGGTTTAATGTCTATCATTGATCCTTCTTCCATGTTATGGTTCTTTAACACTTCATGGCTCTACAAACCTACTTGGAAATTAGGACACACATATGACAAGAGTGATCCCGCTATCATTAAAACACTTGCATCTCTTTTCCATGGAATAATGCCAACTATTAGATGCCTATGAATTATTTTAAACTTCCGATCAATGTTTCACGTGTACCGTTAGATTACATGGAATCGTATGTTCCCATTACATTGTACTTTTGGCCTCACTACAACTATTTTTTTTTATAATTATAATTATTGTTCCCTTATTCATAATTGTGGCGTAAAGTAGAGATTGAATAATTGAAATGTAACATATCAACTAAATATTAAATACATCATTTATATATCTTTGTAATCACTTTTATAAATATGTACACCACCATTAATAATGGTTAAATATCAATGACTTTTGGCTATCGACATTTCTATCCCTTTGACAATTCACAACAAGTATTTATTGCATCTCAATTACTATGATCATAATTGTATTTTTAGTTTTCAGTTCTACATGTGCCAGTTCTTGAATATGTATTGATTTGCATTCAATGTTTGAAGTTTTCATTGGTAAGAATCAACTCCTTTTATCTTCCTGATGGCCGCCTTCTTTCACTGCCATCAGAGCCTATATAAGAATTGTTCTAGAAAGAGTTTACTGAAACAACAATATCTTTTACAAAACCATTGATATAAATTTGAATTTATAAAGATCTCTGTGACCATCAAAACATTTTGAATTCTTGATTAGTAGCACACTTTTATCACAAGTTAATTAAATTACATTTTTTTAGTTCTTCAGTTTCTACAATTCTTATATTTTCTCAATTTATATTTGTTGATCGTTGATATGTTTTTAAAAAATGTTAAAGATTTGATAACAATTTATGTATCATTTTAAAGATTAATAGTTGTAAAGTGAATATTAAATAGATTGTTTGTGTTGTATGAACATTGGACATGTTAATTATCTCAAAAAATGATCTCTACACATTTGTT
The DNA here is from genome assembly GCA_027943335.1 of Chamaecyparis obtusa. Classification (NCBI taxonomy): domain Eukaryota; kingdom Viridiplantae; phylum Streptophyta; class Pinopsida; order Cupressales; family Cupressaceae; genus Chamaecyparis; species Chamaecyparis obtusa. The sequence continues at coordinate 17,205 of BSBK01005796.1, forward strand.
TTCAGATTACGAAAATGAAGAATATGGTGTAAATAATTCTGACATAGTTTTGATTAGTGACAACATACTATCTTTCATTAATTAGGAGAAAAATATGGCCTTGCTAACACTGGGAGAAATCAGTCAAATAATGGATGGAATTCAAATTTGTAGTTGAACTCAATATCAAAACATCTATATCTGATGATCAAATAACTCAAAGCATAGTTGTTCTGGCTTTAAAGCTTTCTGAAGACCATAATTTACCAGTAAGATTAAGCATATGTATACTCACATGTTTTTCTATCTATTTCCATTTGAGAATATAATGTACCATTTTCATACTATGTAATACATAAATGTTTTTCTATGTAAGTCAATTTGAGAACATAATGTATCATTTTCATAATCTATCACCATCTATATAATTAAAATCACTATCTCTCTATTTTTAGCAATGCTAAAATCACTATCCTTTTCGTATTTTGACAATCAATGCTACAAATTATATTGCATGTTCTTACCCATAATAGTTTTGATAATCAATGTTTTTCTATCTATGTCAATTTGAGAATATAATGTATCATTTTCATAATCTATCAAACCATCCATTTACTTAAAATCACTATCTCTTTGTTTCTAGCAATGCTAAAATCACTATCCTTTTTTGTATTTTGACAATCAATGCTATAATAATTTTCATTCAATTAAATTCTTATCTCTCACTCTCATGTTCTCTTATAATATTCTTATGTCTTAAATATATCAACTCATCATTATAAAAAAATTGATAAATTGAAAAATATAATCAAGATTAAAATAGCATACTTTCAATTACTTACAACATATTATGTTCCATTAATTAAGAAAATAAAATGACATTAGTATCACCCAAAACAATAAATAAAATAATGGATCATATATCTATTATACAATCATGTTAACAAATAATATAAAACCATTGTATTCAATAATAACATTCTAAAATTATGAAAAAATCATCTACCAATGGAAATATTTAACAAGCTTGTTCATCTAATATATTTCCAATTCAAAGTCTAACCCCGTATTATACATGTTTGACTATCAATGATTAAAAACACTTTAAAGATACATCATCTTGATTAAATATGTGTTGAATTAACAACTATGGAAATATTTTAAAAACTTATTTAACTAATATATTTCCAATTCAAAATTGAATCCCATGACAACAAATCATTGTTTGGTAAACAAAAAAAAGGATCTTCAAAACAACTGACATATATTAATGAATTTTAAAAAAAATCTTATACAAGTTAATCAATTAAATTTAATCCTGTCTACATACCTACTCAATCAATATAGAAAAAGATTAAAAAATTAAAAAAACATAAAAACTTAATAAAACTATCTAACTGATAGAAAAGAATAAACACTAAAACTAAATTGAAATGACTAACTTAACAAACAATTATAGATATATTCTTACAAGCCCCCAAAAAAACTTCCATGCATACAAAATAACAAACAAATACAAACAAACACCATAAAAAATTAAAAACATATATTTCAAATTATATAACACACTTAACATATCTCCGACATACCTATTGCATACCAAGATGTAATTGTAAGTCTTATAATGTTTTCACATTTGATTAAGCTCCCATAGTTACTGTGTCCTTCAGCCATATTGCCAATATTTACATTTTCATGTACATAATTGTGTTTTACATGTGATATTTCTATCAAGATTTAAATGTGTAATTTTCAAATAAAACTTATTGACACATGTTTCATTAGGATTCAACTATCTAGTTTTCAAGTCAATCTCATGTATCCATGTTTCATTAGAATTATTACAGACACATATTTATTAGGATTCAACTATGTAATTTTCATGTCAATCTCATTGATCCATGTTTCATCAGAATTATTCAATTATATAGTTTTTGAGTCAAACTCATTTACCCATGTTTCATGAGATATGGATCATTGAGTTTGACTTTAAAACTAAACATTGAATCCTAATAGCAATATCACAATGAGGTAAATTGATAATCCATTTAACAAAAGGTGTTGTTTGTGTAATAAAGATAGCAAAGAAGAAGTGATAACTTCAAATTCAACTAGATACATTTACTTCTAGACCATATCCTCATCTACCTATTACATGATTTGTCATTTTCATTAAGTTTTACTACATGACAAGGTATGTTAATGATGTTGAGTTTTCAATGATGTAACATGATGAGGGGGAGCTCATTCCAAATATGTGATAAAGGAGGGACCATGTATTGATAGTCCCATAACTATAGACTACTAAAAAAAACTCACTTGAGAGAGCTAAATGGCTGATTTCATAATTAATCCATTATTCTAGAAAATGTATTCTAGAGTGTATACATAATTAATTTGAATTTCTTTCATGTAGTTGATTTTCATATAAATTATTTAATTCTTCATCTACATTACATTTATTAAACTAGAAAATTAGTAGTTTAAGACACCTAAAATCATCTATATATCACATTCATAGTAATCTAATTATTTTGTAATCCACACTAACATCTTCATCGATAATCTAATTATTTAGTTAATATTTCTCATCAAGAACTAATTATATTATTTAATTAAAGTCTAGATTACACTTCATAATTAATTAAAAAAATCTATGCATGTTTAATTAAACAACTTGTTTTCTATGTCATGTTTATAATTAATTAAGTATTTTTTTATTTGATTATTTTTTCCCATCACCTATCCCAAAATAAATAATCAATTAATTTTTTCCCTCCTACTTTTGGTTGCAATTATTTCTTTTAACTTTTTAATTTTTTATCAATAAATAAACATATATTTCAATATGTTTGTTAGTTTGACAATCCTTTTATTTTTAAGGATTGTGTCCTAATTCAAATTTTATTGACATATTTACACATTGTCCTCACTATTTAATAGTTGTATGAGTATATTTTTCTATTTGTGTATCTAGGAAAGACATATTATCACAACCTTAGCACATTCATGTTGGTAGGATATCAATTGTATTTTAAGATTTAGTGTGATGGTCTTGTTCTTCTTCCTATAAGTTTGTTCTCATATAAAATTAGAGTTGAGGTTGAAATGAACTTATTCTAGTAATTACATTTGTGTATGCTTACTTTCATTTTACTTCATTAATTTTAATAATAAAATAGGGGGTTTTTAATTTAACATCATTTCATGATGCAAGAACTTGGAAGAGCTATGGTTATTAAGATTGACATATTTTATTTCATATTGTTTTATTTTATAATTTTTCATTTCATTTTGTATTTTATTTGCTACTAGATGATATTGATGACACTAGCCATGCACTTCTTCTAAGTACTATTGGTGGGATTTTTTATGTCTTGATTCATACATTCAAGTTTGACATTAATCATATAATTGGAGTTTCAAGATGTATGGTTGAACCTTGTTTGATGTTTTCATCATATTATGGTGTTGAAGGTCTTTAAGTTTTTGTCACATGTTTATGTATGTTTGTTATCATAGATGAATTATTTTTGGAATAATGAATATATAGTGACTTGCAATTATAGATTGATTTGGACAAAGTAAAAAATGAAGTTTTTCTTGTTCTGATGAGAATACCATATTTTTAAGTGAATTTTGGTAGGATATGTTAGCAACTAGCATAATTTATATTCTAGTTGTTACTGAGTTTCTAGTAGCTATTAAGTCATATTTTTAAACTTATATTTGGGGTTGATGATATCAAAGGGAAAGTGATAACTTCAAATTCAATTATACATTCATTTATAGACCATATCCTCATCTATCTATCACTTGATATGTTTTTTTCATTGGGATTTACAACATGAGAAGGTATGTTATTGAATGTTGAGTTTGTAATGGTGTAACACGATGAAGGAGATCTCATTCTGCCATATTCCATAAAGGAGGATCCATGTATTGATAACTGTAGACCCGCTCCAAAATAAACTCACTTGAGAGAGCTAAATGGCTGATTTATTACTTAAGATATTTTCAGTCATTATTCTAAAAATTACATTTTCAATGCATACACAATTAATTCGAGCTTAATTTTTGTAATTAATTTTCATATATAATACCTAATTCTTTATCTACATTAAATTTAGTAAAGTAGAAAATTACTAGTTGTAGACACCTAAAATTATCTATATATCATATTCACGTTAATCTACTTATTTTTTAATCTACACTAACATTTTCATCAATATTTTAATTATTTAATTAACATAACTTAGGTCAAGATTAATTATATTATCTAGGTTACACCTTATAGTTAATTGAAAATGTTGTCCATATTATACAATTAATTTTCTATGTCATGTTGATAATTAATTAAATATTTTCATTATTTCAATATTTCCTTTACCATTACCTATCCTAAAATAAATAATTAATTACTTTTTTCCCTACTACTTTTTGGCTGCAACAATATCTTTTGAATTTTTAATTTTTGATAAAAAATGAAATTATATTTCATAAGGTTTGTTGGTTTGATATTCCTTTTATTTCTAAGGATTTTTTCCTTGAATTTTTATTGATATATTTACATATTTTTTCTCAATGTTTAATAGTTGTATGTGGATATTTTTCTATATCTAGCTCTAGGAAGGACATCTTATAATAACCTTGCCACATTCATGTTGCTAGGGTATCAATTGCATTTTTAGATTTAGTATGATGGTCTAGTGCCTCTTCCTATAGGTTTGTGCTCACATAATAATAGAGTTGAGTTTGAAATGAACTTATTATAGTCATTACATTTGTGTACTCTTACTTTCATTGGACTTCATTAATTTTAGTAATAAAATAGGGGCTTTTTTAATCTAACATCATTTCATGATGTGAAGAACTTGGAGGAGCTATGGTTCTTAGTAGTGAGAGATTTTATTTCATATTGATTTATTTTATAAGTTTTTATATCATTTTGTATTATCTTTGGTACTATATGGTATTGATGACACTAGCCATGCACTTCTTCTAAGTGCTATTGGTGGGATTTTTTATGTCTTGATTCATAAGTTCAAAGTTGACCTTGTATAATTAGAGTTTCAAGATGTATGGTTGAACCATGTTTGATGTTCTTATCATATAGTGGTGTTGAAAATCTTTATCTTTTTTGTCACATGTTCATGTATGTTTGTTAACATAGAGGATTTATTTTTCTAATAATAAATATATAGTGACTTGTGATTATCGATTGATTTGGATATACTACTAAATGAAGATTTTCTTGTTCTAATGAGTATACAATATTTTTAAGTGATGTTTAGTAGGATAAGTTAGCAACTAGCTATAATTTTAATTTTAGTTGTTAGTGAGTTCCTAGAAGCTATTAAGAGATATATTTTAAAAATTATATTTGGGGTTGACATTAAATTATTAAGTTGAGAAATAATTCATGATTCAACATGTTAATTAGTGTTTCTACACCTTTGGAAGAATATTACATTTCATGCATTGACATAATGGAACATGAGAGGATTCTAATTTGAGACGGTGGTCATTATGATTTATATTGAAAGTAAAGTAATGGAGAATGTCAACATTCGTGCGATACATGTTGGCTTTACATATCCATCACTTCATGTTTGAGTTTACTCTTCACTCCTCATGTCACATGTGCAACAAGTGGGATAATATTGGGAAAAAAATGTTCTACACTTTACATAATAATAATGCTAATAATGTTAAAAATTATTTATTTAAGTGTTACATATTGAAATGTGGATACCACATATGGACTAGGTGTTCATGAGGATACTTGTATGTTGTGAAAGATAATGGGAAACAAACTCAACAAATGGTGAGGGTTAAATTCGCCCTCTATAATTTGACTATTTATAATTAAAAATATATGAGAAGCTCAAATTCATTATAAAATCGTATAGTTACTTTAGTGCTTAGTTTGTGAAGGGCTCCCACTAGGAATGTCTTGCCCACATTTGCCCTGCTTATCATAAGTGTTCATCTTACCATAGAAAAAAAACTTAGATAATTTATTTTGCACTTTCCCTTGTACCTAAGATGCCTCATTCAATCAAGATGTTTTATCTCCCCTCCACCCATATTTTTTCTCCTTAAACATTTCTCTTTTGAAAGATGTGAATTAGTGGCTTGCTTGTTTTATTTCATTTGTGGAAGGTAGAATTAGTTGTAATTCTTTTTGTCTAAAGATTACTGGTTTTACTTTTTAAATTGTTAGGTTGAAGATTAGGATAAGAGGGTACTACTATAGTTCTAGTATTTACAATATCCTCTTAATTATTAGGTAAGTTCAACTTGTACTATTCATAGAGTTCCTCCTAATAGGAATATTTGGACCAATTCGCTCTATTTGCCTCACCAATAGTGTTGTTCTTAAAATTAAAGTTCCTTGTAACTATTTCCCATGAAGTAGAGGAGTTGATTTATGTGAGTGTGTGACAGGGAATTATGTATAATTACAAATGAAGATCATGGTTGTGATTATGAAAACTGCAAGGGTGGTGTGCTTTTGGTCCCCTAGCTATATAGGATTCATGGGGTGGGTTGGTAGTATCCAATCATCCTTTCAATAAGTCTTTTCGACATGTTGTTAAAAAACACAATGGTCCTCCTTAATCTCACCTAAAATTATTCTAATATATATTTAACTTTATTTTTTATATTTATTTAATAATATTATGATAATTTTTAAAAGTAATATATACCTACTAAATACCGTATTATTATAATTTTTCTAATATGTACTTTTAAAATTTATGTTTAGTACAGTAAAAACATTTCTAACTAATATCAAAAACATTCCTAACTAAAAAAACTCGAAGAACAATAGCCTTCACCTAGGGGAAAGTTAGTTCTATTAACAAATTACGTTCATGGAATTTACTATTTTAATATGTATAATAAGAAATTGTCATTATCTCAGGACAGCATTTTAAAGAGGACGACATGGTCAAACAAATAACACGACAATTGAAATCTAATCTCGTGGATATGGAGAATTTTAGGTCACAAAGGATGGACAATGTGAAGACTAAAGTGTAAAATTTGCATTCCCTAATACAGGTAAGTCCACCTATAAGACAATTCCAATGAGAAAGGCCAGTCAAAATCAAAATCTCCAAGATACTATATTATAGTTGTTTAAATTTCATTGGTTTACACACTGTTTAAAATTACTAACTTGTCATATCGCCTGATAAACAACTCTAAAATGATAGAAAGGCATTGAAAATAGTCTCATGAGGCGAAAATATCGTTTGAATTATTCTTTGATGTACAACTTACTATCATAGATTATAGAAATCTCTTATTTTATGTTTATTTGAGCCTGCCAGTCTGGAGACGACTCCGTATTGTGTTCTCACAGGTAAATTCTGGATGCGTTATTTAAGGAAGTGTAAATCAATAACCATACACATAGCAATGATTTATTTGGAGTAGGTCTAAAATCACTAGTTATCCTGTTCTAATGGCAAATCAAGTCATCAGCCCATATAGCTTTCAAGGCTCATATTTTTCTATCCACTGAAACCATTCCATTGCTCGCGCAAAACGAGCAGCGTTCCATCAATTACATAAGCATTATTTTATGGTTCGCACGGACTTCTGCATGGGAGTCCACGGCTATGTTAAACAGCGCATTGACTACGCTATAATCATTATTGTTCCCCTCTGAATGTTTTAGGTTTTCATCATTCGAAGCTTAAGACATCATTGAACATTGGTCGAATAATTGTTATAGTATTTGTTGATTTAGTATTTAATATTTTTAATACTATTGTATCATTAGTTGTGATTTTAAAGTTGTTGTTGTACTATTCATAATTGAATCAAATAATTTCTTAGATCTAAAAATTAACAAATCATGTGATGTCACAATAGCACATGAATAAAACATAGCTTACTGTACACACATTGTTCTCACTTTTTTTGCAGCTTTTTGGACACATCGACAAAAAAACATGTTGTTGTGGCATCATATTTGATGATGTGACCTGAAAACTTTGTTATAAGCATGGTGTGGAACATAGATGTTGTCATTAATGTCGAAGGTGTGTTGACCATGATGACACTGCTAGCAAGGTGAGTAGCTCAAAGTTACAATACAATAATCTCACAATATTTGAAGAATATAAATGTTAATAACATGCCATGTTGTGATCTAGATTTTGAGTTTTGGTCCCATTGATTGATATGATTGCAAAATCTATTGAAATATGTGTGTGAGTGTTGGAAGGGTTCCAAGAGTCTATTTTGGAATGTTGGACTTGTTACCCAAACAATGACCTTACTTTGGAAACCCTATCTTTCTCTATACTTATTATTGTTCACGAATGATGTTTTGCTTCTTGAATGGAAGATATTTATTCTTAAGATCTATCTATATTCTATGTTTTTAAAAGATAAGTGTGATGAATCATTGTGGTCACTTTATTAGTTTGATGACAAGTTGGGTTCGGGTTATGGCATGATGTGACAAGTCTTCTATGTTGCCAATGCCAAAAAATCAAGGGTGGATGTTACTTGGGATCACATTGATGTCAAGTAAGAACCATGTGGCATAGTGATTGCCTCAAAGATACGTGAAAAATTTGGTCTAAGCATGGTGTTGAACATATATATTTTCATAATGTCAAATTTGTTTTGACCATGATGACACTGCTACCAATGCGAGTGCCTCAAAGTTACAATACAATAATGTCACAATATAAGTAACCTAAAAACTTTGTTATATGCATGGTGTTGAACATAGATGTTGTCATTGATGCCAAAGGTGTGTTGACCATGATGATACTACTAGCAATGTGAGTGCCTCAAAGTTACAATACAATAATGTCACAATATTTGAAGAAGATAAATGTTAATAACATGTCATGTCATGATCTAGATTTTGAGTTGTAGTCTCATTGATTGATATGATTGTTTGTTGAAACATGTGTGTGAGTGTTAGAAGGGTTCCAAGAGTCTATTTTGGAATGTTGGACTTGTTACCCAAACAACGAGCTTGTTTTGGTAACCTTATCTTACTCTATACTCATTGTTGTTCATGAATGATGTTTTGCTTCATGAATGGAGAACATTATTTCTTAAGATCTATCTATATTCTATGTTTCTAAAAGATAAGTGTGACAAATCATTGTGGATACTTTATTAGTTTGATGATAGGTTGGGTTTCGATTATGGCATGATACCACAAGTCTTCTATGTTGTTAATGCCAAAAATCAAGGGTTGATGTTACTTGGGATCACATTGATCTCAAGTAAGAGCCATGTGGCATAGTGAGTGCCTCAAAGTTACTTGGAATTTTTTTATAAGCATGGTGTTCAACTAGATATTTTCATTAATGGGTAAAAGTACAAAGCTATGTCACACTTTTATAAAGGAAAAGGTCAACAACACACAAAATGTTTAACTTTAACGACATAAAAATGACATTTATGTTTAAAATTTGGAGATGATGTAAACTAATGAAATGTGTAAAAGTGGACGAAGTTTATGGCTATAATTTTTTTCATTTTTTCTTAACAAGAATTCACATAGTTTTTAAATTTTTTAAGTCCATTTTTTACTTGTTGAAAAATGTTGAAAAATGAGGGTCTTGTTCGCACCAAAAAAGTATATGCAAATAATCTTTTTTTCCTTTGATTTCAAAATATATCATAGATAAAATGTATAGCTAGTGCAGAAAAGAAGAAAAATAGTTTTCAATGTATATTTTCTCTATTATAACTACTCAAAGCCGAACATACTTGAAATTGATAGTTTTCATCTCACATCAAATTTTCCCTATCAAATCTACACCATTCAAAAAATAAATTACACACTCTTGAAGATAACTCTCTCCTCTAGTGTTAAATATAAATTTTCAATTTTTTTGATAAGCTTTACTATTTTTTTCTATTTTTGAAGCATCTTGTTCTCAAATGTTAAAATACCTACTTGCAATATTTTGAAATTATAATATATTAGATCTAATTAAAATACTATAAAAATTATATGATGATAATCTTGACTCTGTACTCTAAAAAAGGGTATTTTTATATTTGTAAAAAAATATCATTAAAAAGAGTAAGAGTTATTGAAACATCACTTTTTTGAAATAATATTATTTCTTTAGTAATTGTTATAAAACATGCATTTAATAGATATTTCCAATTGGAAAAGGTGAAGAACTTATCTAACTTAGCTAGAATGAATCTAGCTAGACCATATGTTTGACAAAAAATAATTTTAGTTAGAAATACTCAAATTTAGCTATGCTGATAAGTTGTCCTGAAACGTGACACAACTTTGTGCTTTTACCCTAATGTCAAAGAAATTTTAGTGCTAGTAATGTTAGTGCCTCAAAGCTACAATACAATAATGTCACAATAAATGTGACTTGAAAAACTTTGTTATAAGCATGGTATTGTGTTGGCATTGATCAACTAACTAGGAAAGACAACAAACCATGATACTTGTCAAATCAAATATTGGCATTGATGGTCAAACACACTGAACAATATATCAACATAATTGTAAATGACCAATAATGGATAATCTAATTGGAACAACCTAAAAATGGTTAAGTGACATGACCAATAAGTAGGAATCTATATGAAGATTAAAATATTATGTGGAGGGTTTTTATAGGATGATGTAAAACAACATTTTAGAGATGAATTTTACGCCCGACTCTTGATATGTTAATGTATTATTTGGAATTGAATGATTAATTAGTATTTTGGAATAAACTTTGCAACATTATTTCTTTGATCGCTAAATGAAAAATTGGCACAAATTTTGAGGTGAGATTTTTTATCAAAGTTATTTGAGTTGTCAAGATTCTATTGGTTTAAATGTATGGAAGATTTTATCTAAGGTTAGAAATGATCTAGAACATTCTACAAGTAGTTGAACCTAAAGTGAAAATGACTTAAAGGAAGTTTGAATTCCAAGAGAAAATGACTTAAAGGAAGTTTGAATTCCAAGAGAAAAACATACTACTATCTCGAGATTGGTGAATTGAGAGAGAGGAGAGCTAAACACTTGATAGGAAAAATAAATGGTGTTGTTTAAGAGGAAAAAGTAGTAAGGAATCCTATAAAATATTATTAGTAAGAAGGATACAAAAGGTTAGATGGTTTTGTGGAAAAAGAAGTTTTTTCAATTTCAATCAGTGACCGGTATAAGAGATTGTGATAAGATTGGAAGGAGAGGTTTGAGTCACATATATTATAGAAGTGTAAGAAGATACAGGCCATAAAGGATCTTACAGGAAAGGACAACTACTACAGATCAGTTTCTTGTTGTTCTCTAACAATTGTAGTAGGTTAAATCCTCTTACCAGGTAGACTCTTATAGGTCTTGGTTATTAAATCCTTTTACAAGGTAAATTTCTAGACTGCGGTTTCAATCCTCATATGAGGTAGACTTTCAAAGGTATTTATTGTACATATAATAGTGTACTAGACATCCCTTACAAGATGAAGGATGCTTATAAAGATGTTTTGTAAGCCTTTCACAGGAAGATTCCAACTATAGTAGAGAAGATTATGGGTTTCATCCCCACCATGGTTTTTCCCTCTTACAAGGGTTTCCATGATACCAAAATCATTGTGTCACATATGCTAATGGTTTTGATATATTTTTTTTATATATTTAGTACTTTATGTTTATGAGTGTGATCAACAATAATGGTTAATGTAACAATGATTAGTTTATTGTTTTGTTTGTAACGGGTGATTGGAATTAGTTAAAATTGTTGAAGTGGTTACTACACTGATTCACTCCCCCCCCCGTCTCAGTGCATTATATAATAATTTATACCCAATAATTGGTATCATAGATTCTATATTCTAAAGGTAAGTCTACAAACTTGAGTAGAATGTCCTAAGTTGAGCACTATGGAAACAAGAAAAACTCCTGAGAAAGTAATTGAAGAGTTGAAATAGAAATTAATGAAATCCCTTTCTATAAGAAAGTAGTTAACTAAAAGGTTCAGTGATACAAAAGACTATTGTGACCAAATTTTCGATGGAAGTATGTCTGATGAAGCAAAAGAAGCCCTAGATGAAGTCATGAAAGAAAATGCAAAATTGGAAAAAGAATTTTCAAATGTGAAGAAGGAATTTGAAGGACAATCAATAGCTATGTGTGAATATATTGAACAAAAGAGAGTGTCATAAGATGCAAGGAAAGAGCGTGAAGAGGCAATGAAAGTAAATGAATAAAAATGGTATCATATGATCAATAGAGATAATTCTATAATTCATGAACATTTGCATAATGCACATGAAGAAAATGAGCAGGTTATCATTGATAATGAAACCCTAAGAGAAGTGAATGCAAAATTGAATGATGAAAATGAAATGATGAAGAATGAATTGAAGCAAGCACAAGAAAAACTTAATAAAGAAAGAGAGGCACATGAACATCTCAAGAGAGGATATGATAGTACCTTGAAGATCCTTGAACAACTCAATCATCAAATTTAACCTGATGACACAACTGGATTGGGATGCACTGTAGGTAGTACACATGAAATAAGAGAATCATCAAAGAACAAGGAGAAATAATAAGAATCCAAGTCATTTGTCAGTATCCAAGGAAGAAAAAAATCAAAACCTACATGCCACAACTGTGGAAAGATAGGACACTCATCAAATACTTGCAGACATCGACCAGGAAGTTCTAAAAATCAATCTTTTACTGTATATTGTTATAACTATAATCAATTCAGACATAGAGCAAGTGAATGTTGTCATAATGGTAAGAATAGAGAAATATTTGAGGGATATTACTATGATTGCAATAAGTATGGACACGAAGAAGAAAAGTGTAGGTCAGCATTGAAAAATTCTAAATCATCTAAGCCATCAGTGAATACTTATAGTAGAGGAAAACAATTTGGTGTAATTTGTGCAAACTATGGAATTCATAGACATATTGCAGAAAATTGTATAAGAATGAACTTGAGTAATTATTATGGACCATGAAAATCAACTGGTATGATCTATTATGCATTTAATAGAATGGGTCACCTAGCAAAGACATTACAGAAATAGTCCTTTGAGTCGGTCACCACAAAATGAAGCAAAGAAGATTGTAAATGTTGAAGAAGTAAGAAGTAATATGAAGAAATTTTGGATTAAGAAAGAAGGTGTTTGAAAGTTGACTATACTACTGTATATGACTTGATATAGTGTTTTCATTATGGCAACAAAGTCATATAGCAGTTTGGAGTCAGCGCACTTGAAGTAAAGATTAGAATTCAGTTAAGTGTTGAAGACTGGATAGTGTACAGAGTTCCTGCAGCTCAGACCATCAACGCACATGTGTACAAATGAATTATGGTATGCACCATGGAAGTTAAGTTAGTTAGACTATACTTATGCTTAGTCTATGAGCGCATAAGCAGATATCCAAGGATGTGAGAGTTACAGTCAGTTGAAGTTGCACAACCATTATGTACCAGTGAAGAACAAAGCAAGCAACCAACAGTTAGTATTTTGGTTTATGGTCATGTAATGTAAAGTTGTAAAGGCTATGCACCTATTGTATTTAGGTTTTTGACATTCTTATATGTTTGATTGTAAGAGCGCTTAAGCTAATTCATTTGGAAGCGTTGTTTGTAATAGGTCTAATGGCCAACCTAGTTGTTTATTGTGTACATGCGCATATAAATATAAGATGTGCCCATTGTAATTGGTATGAAATTTGAAATAGAGTTGTGAAAAGAAGAGAAGAAGTATATAAAGAGAGAATAACATGTATTAGATCTTGGCTAGAGGTTAAAACATCAACGCATCAAAAGAACTGATCTAATAAGCAGTGTCATAGTGACAGTTCACCTGACAAATATAGTGTGTATCTGATATCAGAAGGTTGTAGTCTTCACCATTTGAGCAGTGAGCTCTAGGATAGTGAGTCCACTCCCCTAATAGGAATAATTGTAAAAGACTCCTAACAGGGTCTGACCCTTGACAAGGTCTACTATACTAAAAGCATTGTAAAGCTACTCCTAACAGGGTAAAGGATATTCTAACAAGGATCACAAAACACTAGTGTAGAATATTAGTGGGTGTCAGTTCCCACTGGGGTTTTTACCTAGTTGGGTTTCCCCATAATCATATTGGTGTCATGTGTTGATTTCATGTTTCATGTTTATGTAAATGTTTAATTTAGTACTTAAGTATTTAAGTTCAATATAAAGATTAAAGAGAAGTTAAAGTATAGTGAACATTGATTCACCCCCCCTCTCAGTGTTCCCATTCCTAACAATTGGTATCAGAGCTCTGGTCCTTAGCATAGAAGTTTAACCACTTGAGGAGATCATGGATAAAGAATAAATGAAACATCTGAAAAGAAATCTTGAAGCTTCTCTTGAAGACCTAGACAATTCAGAAAGAGAAATTGAAGAACTAAAAGAAAAAGTTAGTGATGCTCAATTAGTTATTAAAAAGCCAAAAAAGGATCTAAAAGAATGTTCCACCAGTAATTTGGGAATAATGGTCAAGAAGATGAATGAAGAAAATGCATCCTTAAAAGACCAAATTGAAGAACTTGATGATAAGCTGATTAACAATCAGGACATCTATAATGAACAAGTCGAGGAGAATTGAACTCAATGAAGAAATAAGATAGGAAAAAATGGAAATCTTGGAGCTATGGAATAGCAAAGAAATCTTGGAATCTCAATTAAAAGAAGAAAAGAATCATATTGAAAAATTACACACTGCTTCTAATTTAGTAGAATCTTAGTTCTATGCGAGAAGAGCTGAAGGAGACACTAGCTGTATTGGTTACAATAAAGCACAAAATCAGATTGACAACATGCGAGCAAGAAAGGATTCACAAAAGGACTCTATTGATGCTAAGAAGACTGAAGATCAAACCAAAGATAATGTTGAACCACTTAAGAATGAGCGCAAGCCTATAGACCACACTTTTTTTGCTTGTAACAAGAATGGACACATTGCCAAGAACTATGTAGAGGTAAGACCTTTTAATGGTTACTGTTATTCATGAAATAAGTTTGGTCATAAAGCTATGAATTGCAAGACTAGTAAGAAGAACATGATTCATCATGATTAGAGAAATCAGAATCAAACAAATGTACATAAGTTCTCAAAATGTTGAATGCTAGATATGTAACTATAATGGTCACTCAGTGAGATAATGCAAAATGGTGACTCATGTCAATGCATCGAGGAATATAAGACCTCGAATCATTTTTCACACTTGTAACAAGGCTGGACATATCTCTAGGTTTTGTAGATCATGGATACAAGGTCAGAAAATCCCTAAAAAGGCCGAAGAAACAGTTTTGGATCCCCAAGGAAAAGTTAATTTTGTCAAAGCCTCAGATGATGTGAGCATGATTTGGACAGAGAAAAAGAAGGAAAAAGTTGATGAGAATGTATTGGATGCATCCACAATGGACGCACCCTCTACATCTAGATGAATGGCCCTTAGGGTTATAGGGGGAGCTAATTTAGCTCTAGACCCCTGGGTGGCTGGTATACTCATTCGTAGAGTATGCACCCTTGGACTTAAGCTTTTGGAGTGTAAAGGAACCTTCATGAAAGAGCGCACATGTTGATTGTTAGTAGAACTTGAGTTTGAAATTTTGAAGTGACAGCCTGGTTTATGCGACTTGCATTAATGGTATAATTCTCACTTTAAGTACACAAAAAGTTGTTTGATCACTCATTTCATTCAAATTCAGAGTGATTGAAGAGTAGAAAGAGCCTTGGAAATTGTTGTGAAGAGTTGGGGATTGATCTATTAGCATTTGTAGTGCATTCGATTGGTTACATAAACCCTAGCTCATTGTACCCATTCGGAAACCTTCAGACTTTCTTGGAATTTAGTTAGAAAGCAATTAACAAGTAAGTCATGGCTACTCCTATAGTTTTTGATGTTGCTGAAAAGAAGAGATAGATTTTCAAGAAGCACCCATTTAAGTCAACCCTACATGATTTAGAGGGAGCTTTCTCCTACACACCTATGGGCATCATGCATTTGGAAGACATTAGGGCATACATCCATTGCAAGAAAGAACCAGTTGGGTTGGATAGGTTAAGGGTGCACATGGATACAATGTTAAAACAAGACAAAAATTTCATGGATGAATATGCTAAATGGAATGATCACCCTATTATTAAGTATGCTATGGCATATGAATTCTATGAGACAAAATGGATAAAGATCTTATTAAGAAGAATTCATGATGATTTACTTTGGTGATGTGCCAGTCATAATCACTAGTGACCTTATACATGAGATGACATGGCTCTCTAGGATAGGTGCCATCCTTCTTGTGGGAAAGGATGTCAGAAAGATGGTTAAGCAAACATGTAAGTCAAGGAGCGATAAGTGCATCATGACAATTGAGCCTATAGAGCAAGAAGACATCAAATTGATGTCTATGATAATTGGATATAGATTTCATCACACTAGCAGGGTAAATAATGTGTCTGCGGGCACAATTCTGGCTACCATTAGACTTGTGAAGGAAGATGGAGAGTTCAACTTGTGTGAGATCTTGAACACACAGTTGATTGATAATATCAAGGCCATCAAGCATGATAAGATAAAGATATTTAGTTTTGGGTCATTAATCATCTATATATAGCTTCATATAGTTGGAAAAGTATCAGATTTGTATTTAGATAAGACCATTCCAACCATGCTATAGATATCCCTCAAGGCATCCACTTAAAGCACATTAAGAGACTATAAAACATTGGAATTGAAGACCTTAAGGGTCAAGATGCAAATGAGGTATAGCATTCTAGAGAGAATTGTGGAAAAGTACAAGGATTCAATATGTTTTATGGTTGAAACTGACACTACTTGTATGGAAGCTATTGAACCAAGAACTAATTGGATTCATCCACTTGGTTATGAGGTAGAGGAACATGTTCTTGAGGCATATGCACATGTTCTACTATCAGCCGCCAAAGATCCTAATGAACTTGGGTAGGGAACTTATAAGGAGAAGACAAAAGAAGTAGATGCAAAGTTAAACAGTGCAGCAACAAAAAGAAAGGTTGCCAAAGTCACATCAGAGATCTTGAGAATACATGGTGTATCTCAATAAGACCTTGACAAGGCAAGGGAAGAAAATATTTCTTTGGAATTGAAGAACACAATAGTAGAAGAAGAACAAGAAGATCCTAAGATGAAGAAGATAAAAATTGAAGAAGATGTTAGTAAGAAGAGAAAAGAAGATGATACTCCTTCTATGCCCAAAGATACTATTGACCTTTCCACTCGACCAGAGTATAAGCCAATAGTCAAGAGAAAGAAAGAATTCAGCACTAGTCATCTATCCTCATGAGCTACAAGGAGAAAGAAAAACATTCAAGCACCTCCTAAGGTAGGATTGAGACCAAGCCTTAAAATTTTGAGCACAATAATTGTTGATGAGGGTAGAATTGATTGAGTAGGGAAATATTATGAAACATATAGTGAGATTGAAATATCAGAAATACATGGTATGATTGTCAAACACATGATGAAATTTAAGAAGATAGTTCTTGAATTGAAAACAAAAATTCAAGATAAGTTATGGGAGATCATGGATACCTTGAAGAGACAAGCCACTGAGGAAGACCTCAGAATAAGGGAACAAATTCTTGATTCCACTCTTCCAGTATGTTTTGTTGAAGAAAAATCATTGTTAGTAAATTTGGTGAAGCCGCACTTAAAAACAAAGATGAAGACACTTCACCTCATGAACAAAGACTATGAGTTGATATCTATGGAAACAAAGAAGTCCTTTGAGAAGGTATTCTTAGAACAACACACGAAACCTAAGTCTACGCCCATCACTCAAGCACTTAATGAGGAAGACAAAGTAGTAGAGACCATCAAGGGACAATCTATAGGTCCTCAAGATTCAGTGCCTGCAGTAGAAGCACAAACACAATTATACTAGTCTACGCCCATGTCAAAATCACTCAAGGACAACACCATTATTATTGATAATGTTAAGATAACTATAGAAGCCACTGACACTAATTTGGACAAGTTTGAGGAAGCCTTTGTTAGCACACAAGTAGCTGAGATGTTATGTAGCAACTCACCTCCCACTCATCAAGAAGAAGTGCATATTGAAGACATATCTGAAGAGAAAGAAGAAAAGAAAGGAGAAGAAGAGGTATTGATTGAAAATGTAACATATAAGGAAGAAGATAAGATGGAAGGAAAAGAACAAGAGAAAGATGAAACTTCTATTGAACTAGCCAAGGTAAAACTTGAAGTAATGGACAACATTCCCTCCTCGGCATTGTTGTCAAGTTTGACACCTGACACAACCAATTTAGACTCCTGGAAAGAAAAAGACCTGATTAAGTTTAGTGTCTTGGCTATGGAGAAATAAGTGATCAGAAATCCTCTCCTTGTGGAATTAGTGAACATATTGAAAATTTTGTTTCCTAAAGGCAAAAAGGTGTCCAGGGTACATTCGGTTGATGATGTGAGTACAGTCATCTCACAGTTCAAAAGTAATTTTTTAA
Source organism: Chamaecyparis obtusa (assembly GCA_027943335.1). Lineage (NCBI taxonomy): Eukaryota > Viridiplantae > Streptophyta > Pinopsida > Cupressales > Cupressaceae > Chamaecyparis > Chamaecyparis obtusa. The sequence goes on from BSBK01005796.1 coordinate 35,700, forward strand.
GCCTAGAATAATCTGTATCCAAAATTGCAGAAGAGAAGTATCTAAAGAAGGGATTGAATGAGTTGATGAGAAAATTTTCACTAGATATGAATTCACTCAAGATAGGACAAGCATCTTTAAAAGAATTTGTTGATCAAGGAAGGAAATTCATTGCAGACTCCATGGATCAGGATAAGTTGACTGATGTCCATCTTAAGAAAATAAAAGAGGTTGAGGCTATGATTGAGAAAGTGAAGATTTTAGTGCTAGACATATCCACTGATGTGAACATGTGTAACAATGTCTACCAAGGTTAGTTGGACAAAATTGAGAAGGTAGAAAAAGAGATGGAAAAAATAAGATCTAGAAAGACTAAGTTGAGGAATGCTCTTGTGCCCTCACTAGACATTCTTAGTTAAAACATTAAAGATATTGATGCAACCATGATAACCTATGATCAAGGTTTGAACATAGATTTGCAGAAGATGGAGAAGCTTCAATATGCATTATGCACCCATCTCTAGATAGCAACTCCTTGATAAGTTTTTGGAAGAAGGAGATCCAGAACCTCAAGATAGCATATCTGGATGTTTTCCCTCAGTGAGTGTATGTAAATATAGTTTTTTGATACACCTTTGTCATTAATGTCAAAGGGGGAGTTGTGTATAGAATATGGAGTATAATATGTATAGGGAGATATATAAGATCAAGTATAAGATATGTATAAAAGACAAAAGTTTTTTGTAGTAAGGATAGTTAGCAACTTGGTCATATTCCTTTTGTTTCCATCAATGAAAAAGGGGGAGATTGTTGAAAATTTGACTATACTGATCTATATGACTTGATATAATGTTTTCATTATGGTAACAAACTCATATAGTAGTTTGCAGTCAGCGCAGTTGAAGTAAAGATCAGAATTTAGTTAAGTGTTGAAGACTGGATAGTGTACAAAGTTCTTGTAGCTTAGAGCATCAGTGCACATGCATATGGATGAATTATGCTATGCATCCTAGAAGTTAAGTTAGACTATAATCATGCATATTCTATGAGCACATAAGTAGATATGCAAGGATGTGAAAGTTATAGTCAGTTGAAGTTGCACAACCAGTGTGTGCCAGTGAAGAATAGAGCAAGCAGCCAATAGTTAGTATTTTGGTTTGCGGTCATAATGTAAAGTTGTAAAGGCTATGTACCCATTGTATTTAGGTTGTTGACATTCTTATATGTTTCATTGTAAGAGAACTTAAGCCAATTCATTTGGAAGCATTGTTTGTAATAGGTCTAAGGGCCAACCTAGTTGTTTATTGTGTATACACATATAAATATAAGATGCACCCATTGTCATTGGTGTGGATGTTGAAATAGAGTTATGAAAAGTAGAGTAGAAGTATGTGAAGATAGCATAAGATGTATTAGATCTTGTCTAGAGGTCAAAGCATTAGGCATCAAAGGAATTGATTTGACAAGCAGTGTTAGAGTGAGAGTTCACCCAGTAGATATATTGTGTATCTGATATCAGAAGGTTGTAGCCTTCACCATTTGAGCAATGAGCTCTAGGATAGTGAATCCACTCCCCTAACAAGGATCATTGTAAAAGACTCCTAGCAGGGTTTGAGCCTTGACAAGGTCTACTATACTAAAAGCATTGTAAAGCTACTCCTAATAGGGTAAAGGATCTTCTAGCAAGGATCACAAAACACTAGTGAATAATATTAGTGGGTGTCAATTCCCATTGGGGTTTTTACCTATTTGGGTTTCCTCATAATCACATTGGTGTCATGTGTTCATTTCATGTTTCATGTTTATGTAAATGTTTAATTCAATACTTAAGCATTCAAGTTTAGTATAAAGATTAAACATAAAATTTAAAGTACAGTGAACACTGATTCAACCCCCCCCCCCCCCCCCTCTCAGTGTTTCCATTCCTAAAAGAAGGAGGATTAATTTTATCTGAATTGAGATCTCAACCATCGAATGTTGAGAATTCATCATCTAACTAGGTCAAGAAATTGACTTTAGGGGAACAATACAAATGTCCTATCCACAGGTTCCGTACAAATTATTAGTAAGTAATCCAAATTAGCATACTAAGATGCGAGGTGATGTCACTATACCTATTTGTAATGCTATTATGAAAAAGTTTCAACCATTGAGAAATATTATTGTTGGAAGAGAACTGAATGGCAGAATTATGCATTTAATGAACAAATGGTAAGAAGGTTAGCCATTTTAACAGGTAACAGTAATTGGAATGAATGGTAAAAATCCAATGGAATTATAAATACATGAGAAGAGATTGTTTTAACACTTTTCCTTTACAAGAATTATTTATGAGCTAGTGTGGACTGAATTTGAGTAATCATCTACTTGAATCTCATGGGTAAAAATTAAATTTGGTAAGTAAGAGTGCTAAACCCTACACAAGTTGAGAAAGAGTTGACATAAATAATTTTATTGATTGGAGTTGAGTTTGTGATTTTGATTGTTGAGAAGAGTTGAATATGGCACAAAAGATTGATACTCTTATTCTAATTGCACATGCTGAAGAACTGCGATCACAATTCAAGTCGCATCCCATGAAGGTAGTTGAGGTTGAAAAAGAAAGAGCATTATCATTGATCCCACTTGGAGCCCTTTTGGTAAAATACATCTATTATTTTATTCATAACAAGGTGGAAGAACTTGGAGAAGCGGATATCAAAATAGGATAAGTAATTTTTTGTGAAAATGGAAGCTTGAAAAATTAATATGCACATTTGATGAACAATGGTATTATGAACGTACATTATTTACCTAATCATTTTCATGACTAAAAATATATGCATTGCAAAGGTTTCATGATCAATTCCTATGGTTGGATGAGAGACACAAGGTCACTAACAAAGTAATTAGAATAGTTACAAGTTTCAACACTAGCAGTGAGATGCCTACCTTAAGGAATTTTTTTGGAGAACTGGTTACAGAATTGACAAAATCTTGAAGAGACAAGAGAGCCATGAATTTGATAGATATCCTTGATGATGCAATGAGATTTCCAGAGATGGTTTTGGCTATAAGGTTTATCAATCAAGAAAATACAACAATATTCCTCATGGAGTGGTACATGTTGCATGTAAATTAGTAAGTGAGAATGTACCATACAACCTATTTGAATTTATAGCTAGTCAGATGGTTGTTAATAGGGAAAAGATTAAAAATGATAAGGATAAATCATTCAAATATGGACCATTTCTTGTATGTATATATTTTTATTTTTAATGTTATTTCCTTGGGAAAGTTCATGTTGAATGGAAGGAAGATAGACCTATGGCAACATAGATCTTTAATTATATTATGGAATCGGGGACCAATTAGATACTCATATGTGCAATTATTTTAAAAGTTTTCAAAATTTAATGCACAAGAGGTGGAGGATACCACCTGGTATGGTTGAAAAGTATAAGGATGAAATATTTTTCTTATTTGATTAAAGAATATGTATGCGTCAACCTAAATTGTGCTCAGAATATTCTAGATACTTGCAATAGGTTTTGAAATCTATGAAGATGAGAATGATAGAAATGCAGAGGTATTGCTATGTAAACCTATAGATCAAACAAATAAAATGTTTGAAACATATGAAGAAATGGGCTCTAAAATTAAATTTGAACTTAAGAAGCCAACAATAGAAAGAAAAACAAGGAAAATGATAACAAAGTTAGAGGCTAAGTTTGGAGAAGAAAGTTCTACATCTCAAGAAGAACTAGAGGCCCATTGATGAGGACATCTCAAGAATATCTACAACATACACAATGAGATGAGTGGAGAGTAAACAAAGGGGAGTCTACTACAATGTCATTTGATCTATGATAGAAGCTCCAATACACAACACCATACAAATTGAACCCATTCAAAACAATCATGGTTTCACACTCATGTAATCAAAATTGGTATGGGGATGAAATCTCCAAGAAAAAGAGTCTTAAACTAATGATACTTTGTCTTCAAAATGATCTAAGATCAACACAAACTTAGAGACTATGGCATCCAATTTGTACACCAATCTACAATAATCTTTATTGATGAGCAGCGTTAGTAACTTACTATCCAAACTCAGTGATAGTAACTTCTATGTATTTCAGTTGTCTCCCAAATTATTACAACCATCAAACTTTAAACTCCAAACCAAAATTCATCTCCACACGATGTATGGTTCATCCAATCACTCTCACCAAACATGTAGAGATGTTTCCCTACCACACACATGCTCCTTCAACTCATGGCCCATTCCTACAAATTTCCATATAGAAAGAGTATGATACATAATTCCTACTCGATCTCCACAATATTCTAGCCACTTCATAGGATAAATGTGTGAGTAGGAGGCATGGTTCTATAAAATGGTGCCCACCGGCCCTTAAATAGTCTCAAAGTTTGCTTACAAGGATTTCTCCTCACACACAAATAAATTTTAAAGTTTATTTCATCATAAAAATAGATAAAACAATAAGATCCTCCAAATGGAATTGTAAGTTTCAGACATTAAAAAAAATAGAGTTGTGCGAATCAGAAGAACAGAGAAATATGTAAGAAAACTATTTTACGTCTTTATTCATTACTTTATAAAAACATCAAAACACTTTTCAATCCTCCAATTTCTTTGATTCCTTCAATAGCCTTTCCAATCGACATTGGACGAAACAAATAAAAGTAGTGCCAATGGTTACCAACCGTCCTAGAAACCATTACACTAATAAAGCATTTTACCATTATTAAAGTTTTTTAAATTTTTGTGCATTTATTACATTAAATAATTCCAAGACTTAAAAATACCCCAAATCAAAACATTAAACTAATGTTTTTGTCACAGACTAAAAAATTCATACCACTCAGCATCGGTGCTCCTACAACATACTCTTGAGGGTAAATTTTTTTCGAGTCCTCTTGGAGACCAATTCATGTAGGTCACCTCCTTGTCTCATAATTCCTATTTTCGACAACCAACTGGTCTCCTTGTTTCTAGATTGTTGATGATATGTTCCATCTATGGTTTCTCCTTAGAAGGAAACTTCTAAATCCAATCATCTTATTCAAGTGTTGTCTCTACTACACCAACTTCTTCATTTGAACCCTTATACAATGTGAGATCTAAGACATTAAATATAGGTAAAATAGCCACATCTACAGGTAAATCTACTTTGTATGTATTTTCTATGTACTTTTCCATAATTTCACATGGCCTAAACTTCTTCATCATCATCTTTGTATGACTATCCTGAGGTAGTTGATCTTTGGTCAAATGTACCATTACCAAGTCCCCAATTTGGAACTAGACATTCCTTATTTTCAAATCTACCTTAGCCTTCACCTTAAGGCTATATTGCTGCAATATTTTCTTCATGTGCTCATGCACTTCCACCATTGCTTCAACAAACTCTTCCGTATGTCCACTCCTCTTCTCCAAACCATCCATATTCCTGAATTCAAAAACTCCTCTTAGATGTCTTCCATAAACAACATAAAAATGACTCATTCCCATGCTATGATTCACCAAGTCATTATATGCAAACTCCACCTGAGGTATGATGGCATCCCAACTACCTCCATGTTCATGTGTCAAACATCTCAAAAGGTTTCCCAAGGATTTATTAACCATGTCATTTTTTCATCTATTTGGGCATGATAGGATGAACTAAAAGACAAATTAGTGCCCAAATTCTTCCATAAGGTCATCCAAAAGTTACCCACAAACTTGTTGTCCCTATCGGATACAATGCCCAATGGAAAACCATGAATCTACACTACTTCTTTAAAGAACAACCATGCAATATAGCTAGAATAATTTGTGGTTTTATAGAAAAATAAAATGAGCTATTTTACTGAATCTATCAACAACCAAAAATATGATGTCGTAACTTTTCCTTGTCCTTGGTAACCCCGTCACAAAATCCACACTCAAACACTCCCAAGGTCTATTTGGTATGGGCAAAGGCTGATAAAGTCCTGCATTTATTGAGACTCCCTTGGCTTGTTGACACACAAAACAACTCTCCACAAGCCTCCTTATGTTTTTTTGTATTTTTGGCCAATGGTAGAATCTTTGTACCAATTCTGATGTCTTGAGTCCAAAATGACCTCCAAGACCTCCACAGTGTTTGTCCCTAATCACATTGTCCCTCATGGAATATTTAGCAATAAAAAGTGGGCTGCCCTTAAACAACAGTCCATCTTGCAATATAAATTCTAAAAAATCAAAATGAAAAGCATCTTCTAACTTCTTTCATACCTCATACACTTCCTTAAAATCTGCATCTTCCACATACATATCCTTCAATGCATCGACCCCCATGCTTTGAATTTTAATTTCTTACACCATCAATACTCTTCTACTAAGAGTATCCACCACTTTTTTGGCTTGTCCTTTCTTGTGTTTGATTGTAAAGGTATAAGCCTACAAACTCTCAACCCATTTCATGTGCCTATGGTTGATTTTTTCCTATCCATTCAAGAAACTAAGAGTATGGTTATTAGTATAAACAATAAACTCTTTAGGCAGAAAATAGTTCCTCCATTTTTTCAATTCTTGGACCATGGCATACAATTCCAAGTCATAAGAAGAATATTTCTTCTTAAATCCTTGTTCAACTTTCACTAAAAAATACAACAAGTTTGTCTTATTTACTAGGTATAGCCCCTATTGCAAAGCCACTAGTAGCACATTCAATTGTGAAAACCTTATTGAAATATAGTAAAACAAGAATAGGATACTTGGATACCATTTTTTTAAGTTCCTCAAAACTCTTATATGCTTCACTATTCCACTAAAACTTCATTTTACCTCCTCCTTTGATGGTGTCCAAGATAGGTGCACAAATGTTGCTAAAGTTCCTTATGAACTTCCTATAGAATATTTCTAAACCATGAAAACATCTAATCTCCCCATCAGCTCATGGTGTTGGCCAATTAAGGATGGCCTCTACTTTGGATGGATCCATTTTCAGATGTCCCTTGGATATCACAAACCCAAGATACACCAACTCTTATTTAAAGAAGTCACACTTCTCCAAGTTTATTTTAAACTATTGTTCATGTAGCCTTTGTAGAACCATCTTCAAATTATTCAAACTCTCTTCCTTGTTTTTTCTATACACAAAAATGTCATCAAGATAGACAACAACTAACTTCATTATGAATTCCTGCAAAAACTCATTCATTAGCCGCATAAACATACTAGGAGCATTAAAAAATATGAATGGCATAACCAGCCAGTCATACAACCCTTCATTAGTATTAAAACTCATCTTCCATTCATCACCCTCTCTTATCCGTATTTGATGGTACATGCTTTTGAGGTCTATCTTAGAAAAATATGAAGGTCCCCCCAAACAATCTAGAAAATCTTCTATTCTAGGAATAGGAAATCTATATCTTATAGTTATCCTATTAATGGCCCTAGAATTGTTACATAACTACCACTCACCATCCTTCTTAGGAACAAGAGCTAAGGGTATGACACATGGGCTAAGACTTTTCCTTACCAGCCCCTTGTCAAGAAACTCCTATACTTGTCAAGTAATCTCTTCATTTTTTTGTGGTGTCATCTTATACACTGCCTTGTTAGGTAGCACTGCTCTAGGAATGAGATCAATCTGATGACTTATGTCTCTCACTGGCTGTAGAGACTTAGGCATTACATCAGCAATGATGTCCTTGCATTGGTTCAAAAACTTGTCCACTTCTTCTGGGCATGTTATTCTATGCTTCTTCTTGCTATCTTCCTTAGGCTTAAGCACTAATGCAAATCCTATTCCAGCATTTTCTTCAATAGTATTAATGAACTCTTTCTCACCCACCATCAACACACTAGGTCCAACTTGACCATCCCCTTCCTCTTCTCCTTTAGAAGTCATCCTGTAGGTTACCCCATCCTTCTAAAATCTGTAAGAGTTCTTCTCACCATCATGGTGTACCTTCCTATCAAATTGCCAAGGTCTACCCATGAAGAAGTGGCAAGCATCCATAAGAAGGATATCTCATAGTATCTTATCCTTATATCCCCTTATGTTGAACTCTACCTAGGATTTCCCATTCATGACTTCCTACCACCCCTTATTCAATGAACTAACCTTGTACGAACAAGAATGTAGAAATCTCTCCAACTTCAATTTATTTATAGCCTCAAGTGATATGATATTATGCATGGAACCCAAATCAATTATCACCTTGAAAAAAATTCCCTTTACCTTGTATTGAACTCATAAAAGAGCCCTCCTTTGGGTGGTGTCTTCCTTTACTAGTTCCTTAAGAAGTGCCCTTCTTATTATGAGACTTTCTCTATCAGCCTCTATCATCAACTGAACTTTTGGTGAGTTCATACACACATTATCTTCCTGCACATAAGTGACCCTCCTTTCACCATTTTGAGAAGTGGATGCCTTATATGGACACTTATACTTTGGGTGTCCCAACTGACCACAATTTTAGCACTTCATTCCCAAGAACTTGGATCCTCTTCCTCATCCACCTGACCTTCCACCATAGCCTCCTCTACTACTTGAGTCACCCGCTTTCTCCCTGGGGTTAGACTCACCTTGGGACCTCTAGCCTTGTCCTCTATTTCTAAAGTTTCCTCTACTTTGGTCATTCCTTCTTCCTCTCCCTCCTTGGTTTGATCACCCTTCCTCTTCAACTTCTCTTGAACCTTAAGAGAAAGCTGAAAACACTTCCCCACTATATCTAGGGTGGAGAGGTTGATCTCCTCCTGTATGTTTATCCTCAGGCCATTCAAATACCTAGCCACTCTTTTTGGTTCCTCTTCTTTTTCCTTTTCCCTGAGATTCAACCGATGGAACTCCACTATATAGGCATTCACATCCATCTACTACTACTTCAATCTTTGTAGCTTCTTGAACAATTACACATCATAATCTGTAGGAATAAATTGTGCCTTGATTTTTTCCTCTATCACTTTCCATGAAGAAATCAAACTCTTTTCATTTTGCATCCTTTCTCCTTCAACATAATTCCACCATGAGAGAGCAAATCCTCTCATCTTTCCTTTTAAAATCCTTACCCTATCACTCTTAGGGACCTCATTCAACTCAAAGTGATTGGTTAATTTCTCAATCCACTCAATAACCTCCTCATTTTTGATACCACGACTATATGTGGGTAATTTGTCAGTACAATCTCCCCTTATTGACTTTAAAGTATCTACAAATGCTTTTTGGTCTATAGGCAGATCCTTTACTCGATCTCAGTGCTACTCTTCCTCTTCATCTCCACTAGCACCTTCTTCCACCTCATTCTCCTCACTCCTATCACTAGACTCCTTGAACTCCCTCAACTTCTCTGCTACCAATTCCTACATCATCTTCTTGATGGCTTTTGGAGTCATATAGTTATTGGGAGACATGGTGTGAACCTCAGCTTCATCCTATGTTTGTTCTGCAAACATACACTTTCCTAGCAAGACCTTATCTAACTCTAATACTAATATGATGGTCTCAAGAAGGTCTACAACATACATAATGACATGAGTGAAGAGTGAACATACGGGAGTCTTCTACAATGTTTTTTGATCAATGACAAAAGTTCCAATACATAGCACCCTACAACTTGAACCCATTCTCAACAATCATGGTTTTACACTCATGTAATCAAACTTGGTATGGAAATGAAATATCCAAGAAAAATATTCTTAAACTACTAAGACTTTGTCTTCACAATGACTATCCAAACTCAATGATAGTAACTTCTCAATATTCCATAAGTCTCCCAAATCACTACAACCATCAAAATTTGAGCTCCAAACTAGAATTCATCCCCACACAATCTTTGGTTCATCCACTCACTCTCAAGAAGTTCATAGAGATATTTCCCTACCATATGGGTGCTCCTTCAACTCACAGCCTATTCCTACAAATGGCCATCGAAAGAGTATGATACATCATTCCTACTTTCTCTCCACCATGTTCTAGCCACTTCACATGATAAATGCATGAACAGGAGACATGGTTCTGTAAAATGGTGTCCACCATTCTTTAAATAGTCTCAAAGTCCAATTACAACGGTTTATCCTCACACAAAAACAAATGTTAAATTTTATTTCATAAAAAAAATAGATAAAATAATAAGATCCTCCAAATGGATTTGCAAGTTTCAGACATTAAAAAAAATAGAGTTGTGTGAATCAAAAGAACAGATAAATCTAAAATAAAAACTATTTTATGTCTTTATTCATTACTTTATCAAAACATCAAAATCCTTTTCAATCCTCCAATTTCTCTGATGCCTTCAATAGCCTCTCCACAATTGACACTGGAGGGCACAAACAAAAGTAGTGACAAACAGTTACCAACTATTTTGGAAACCATTGCACCCGTAAGGAATTTTTTTGTTTTAATATTTTTGTTTGAAACTTTATGCATTTGTTACATAAAATAATCTCAAGACTTAAAAATACCCCAAATCAAAATATTATACTAATGTTCCTGTCACAAACTGCAAAAGTCATGCCACTCAAGGCCACTGCTCCTGCAGCTCCCCTTCAACATCATCTGCACAACCGTTAGAGGAAATAGCAATAGAACCCAAGAAAATATATAAGAGAAATGTGCAACAACAATAAAATGAGACTCCTATAAAGTCTTGATCACCAATGCCTACAAGAAGAACACCAGAAAGAGTAGCTAAAGGCACCAAATCTTTATCAACTAGACAAAAGGCTAAGTCATCAAAAGATGATGGTTAGGACACATCTTGAGATAAGGAAGTGAAAGAGGTAAAGGAAGCAGGCAAAACTTCTAAAGGCATTTCCATTGAGGAATTTATACAAGATATTAAAACTTATAGAGGATTAGGTGGAGTTTCTAGGAAGTATGATTTATGTCATAGTGATGCAATCAAGAGAAGATTGGAAGCTGCAGTTATAAAGAGCATGAAAAAGTTCAATAGCTCGATCCTACAAATATTAGAGGTCATATGTCTAAAATTTTTTTTGACATAATACAATATGGCGTATTCCATATGGCTTGGGAAGCCAAAATTGATCCATATTGTGTATTCCATATATGGCATGCACCTTATACTTTTTGGGGGACAAAAAAGATGAGTGAAATATTTTTGGTCCCCGATCTTTGTGCACTTAAACTTGAAAAACAAAGTGACTCATCATTAGAGCATAGTCCTTTTTATGAACCTTTTATGGCTTCATCTACCATGATACACATTGCACCTCTTCTATGTTTCCCACCTTCCCTAAATAGTAAAGACCTAGATGGGGGAAAGTGATATGCTTGAATAGATCCTCTTGTAAGTTGGACTATTTTGTGTATTTTCTTATTGTGATGTACTTCCCCCTGATGTGCTTATTATTATATTCTTTAAATTGTGTTTCTTTGTTGGTGCAAGGCAATAAACTAATTGACCTATCATGAAATTCCTCTATTTATATCTCATTTCTTATATATATCATATTCATGTTATGGTGTATATGTACTATTGTTTGTAAATGTGCCTTGATGTTTTCTAATTAGGGATGATGCAAAGAAATATCAAAAACATTATTTTTGGTCTACATAATGTCATCCCAAAAGGACTCTTTTTTATATCCCTTATGTGATTTTCTTCAATTGTGCTCATAGTTCTATGTAGTGTCACTCTGTCCTTTTTTTATTTTATGATATGTCTTGTTATAGTTTTGGTGTGATGCAGATGTGTGTGTGTGTCATTCTCCCCTTTGTGGATGGTAACTTTATTACACACATGAATGTCATCGGAATTGATACCTTATTTTCCTTTATGTGATCATGTTGATATAATCATTGTACCCTTATTAGAATAAAAATTAGATTTCATTATGTGATTTTGTATTTATTAAAATGGTTTCATATTCATATGGTCACATCACATGAATTGCATTTGTATATGCATACACCTGGGTATTTAAATAAGTACTAACACAAAATAATTATATATATATGTGTGTGTGTGTGTGTGTGTGTGTATATATATATATATATATATATATATATATATATATATATATATATATATATATATATATATATATATATATATATATATATATATATATATATATATATATATATATATATATATATATATATATATATATATATATATATATATATATATATATATATATATATATATATATATATATATATATATATATATATATATATATATATATATATATATATATATATATATATATATATATATATATATATATATATATATATATATATATATATATATATATATATATAATAGAATAAAATAAAATTAACTAAAATTAAAATAAACAAACCAAAGTAAATAAAACCTTTCAATGAATTAAATAACCCAAATTAAACTTACAACCTATACTACGCATTACCTTTCTCTTTTGAATTCACTTCTTGATTATATTAGTGATCAGTTGGATTTTCATTATACCATGATTTTCGTGACTTTGGTAGATGGGGTAGTGTTTTATTTCTTGTGATTCATATGCAATTATGGTTGATAGCCGAGATATTGGAATGAGGTATTGATAGTTTTCTTTATCTATGAGTATTCTATAAACGGTTTATGATTCAAATTTTGATTGGAGGAATTGTTATTTGGAGAGCACATCATCACAATTAACAAACTATATCAAATATGCATCAAACTTGCATCTGTTCTCCAACATTTGAGGTAGGGCTTTTTAATCTTTTTTTATGTTCTTGAATTTTCTTTTAACCAAAAGAAACATAAAATAACTAGCACTTGCACCTTTGAAAGGTGCAAGGGTTATGTCAATAGTGTTATATATATATTAAATGATGTCATTGTATTGTTGATGTAGAAAGATTGCTTCTCATACTGATATGACTTGTGTATTGTTTTTGCACACACCTTATCAACCATGGTAATAGTATCATAAAAACTTTCCACAATGGTACTTTATGTGGAAATGTCTATTCTAATCAATACATGTGTGTAAGCATGGTGGAACTCAGCATTTGTATTAACCACCTTTTCTAGTAGACTCTCTTTCTATATATAGTGTGCATATTACATTCTCCCCACAACTTTCCAAAAATATATTACTTCTCTGTGATTCTTTTGGTTAGCCTCTACTCCATCTCTGTTATCAGTTAGGACTATAAGTTTATTTCCTCCATGTGAAAAGGTCATTATTGTCTATCTCTTGAGTATCTTAAATTGATAGTCACCATCTTTGGATATCTTTGAGACTCGATTTGTGGTTTATCTTTCTGAATCTTTTCCATATCGTGTGTTTGCACTCTTGTCCAACTTTATGTGATTGTCTTTAGTATCATATTGCACTAAATCCCTCCACTCCCAAGGCCAACATGGAATGATAACTTCAAGTATCTCGTGAGATATAAGAGATCGAAATAGGAATCTGTTGATCTTGATATAACAGATCTACAATTTCGATAGCATAGATACTCCCACACTTTATCTCTCATAAAATGATGGAAACTACTACAACAGTTTGTGCTTCATTAATGACAATGATGATGTTTTTTCCCACGTTCTTCTTGAGAAGGATAATACAAGCACAAGCCAATTTGACAAAGAGCATATGAAGTTCATTGTGGATCAAATAGGGTGCATAAATAATGGTAAAACTTGTCGAGAAGATAATTTTTTATAAATAAATGATGAGTCTCAACAAAGGGGAAGTCTAACAAGGTGTATTCCATGGGTACAAAGGAAGAAAAAATGTGCAGGAAGAAATAATATTGATTTCAACGCTGTGGATACTGATTATTCTAAGCCTAGATTTTTCAGGAAGAAATAATAGTGATTTCAACACAGTAAATACTGATGATTCTAAGTCAAATAATAGTTTTGAGATCGATGTAGGGAAAAATTTCAATATTGGGGTGGAATATCCCCATTTTGTTTGGTTTTGGGACTATTAAAAAACTCTAAGGAATCACCATGTTCAATCACAGGGATGCCCTAGTTGTGCTGTTGTGATTTTTAAAAGAATGTCACCTATTTTGGGTTACAATAAATTTTAAAATAATGTCGCATATTTCATGTTTTGTGTTACTGTGCATTTTGAAACAATGGTATGCATTTTTTTCTTCCTTCATCACTCATCCTATGGACCAATATGTAAGCCCAATCCATTTCTAGAATGTGCAATTGTATGTTCCTTTGGAAGAGATAGTTTGGAACAATATGATGTTTACTTTCATTTGACAACATGATAAAAAATATATGTTGGTCATTTGAGGATTTGTATGACATTTTTTAAAGGCAATGATAATAAAACATTTGCATTAGTTTGAGATGCAATATCAAAGAAGACAAGATTTTATAAAGTCATCTTGCAAATTTATCTATCATCTATAAACAGGAAATATGTAATTCATAGTTGTGTGGAAATTATAGATTTAATATATTTTTATTATTATCTTCTATGTAGTCCAGTATTTATTCTTTGCATTATAAAATTGGAATGTTCAAGTATCATGATATAAGACAATGGTGATTTTATTATTGGTTGCATAAAGATTTACAATACAAAATGGTATAATTGCATATGTATGACAATAAAAAGTCAAATTATTATGATAAAAATGGAGTTAGCATGAAAAGTCCTTTTCAAATTTGAGGAGAGATAAAATTATGTGTGTGAATGCTTATATATAATTTTGTAAGGTGTTATAAGCATGTAATTGGAGTTATAAGGTGATGATGTGTGTTTGAGATCTATGTCTAATATCTTTTCTATTCAAAACTATTATTAGTAAAGTTTGCATCATAAGAATCAATTTTCTTAAAGATATTATTATTTTTCACAAACTAAAATTAACCTATACAAAGCTAGTTAATAAACAAATTATTTTAGAGAAATAAGATTTTTGAGTAAGTCCCAACCTTATTACAATAGTAGAGAGATAGAAACACACAACATGGAGATCAAACTAACCAAAAACAAACACTAAATAAAGTGAGAATAATGTTTGATCTAGAATTGAGTTGCTTCATATCTAAAGGATTGACTTCTAATTTAAAAAAATCAAATTTGGTATGATATCTCTCTCTCTCTCTCTCTCTCTCTCTCTCTCTCTCTCTCTCTCTCTTTCTCTACATGTTCTACTATAGCCTAAAAATAAACAAGAAATAACCTAAATATAAACATAATTATATTAGCTCTTTGATAAATATAGAAGATAATATATAGAAAAATAAGCTTTTACCTTTTTAAATTCACAATAAATCTAAATAGATATTAATAATTTTTGAACTATTATAAAAACAAACATTTTCAATCTTAAATTTTAATAACATGAATAGGAAAATTAAAAATAAATTAATAGCATGCTACTAATCAAGCTTAATAAACTACTATTTTATATTTTACCATTATATATACTGAAATTTTAAACTAATATATTATTCCAAAATTACAAGTTTGTCCTCTAAGAAATATTATAGATGTGTTTATGGTAGTTGGGTAAAGGGATGATTTTTGACATTTATGATTTGATAAATTGAAATTGTTAATAATGCTGGGAGTTAGATTTTTTAATAAAATTAAAATTATTCATTTATGACAAAACGAACCTAAATGCAATATACATGGAATATATTATTTTCATTTATGTTAATCATAGTGAATGTAGATGTATAACTATTTAGTATATATTGAGTCATATGTTAATTTTTTAGTTTTAGAATTTTTAATAATATAAAATTAATTAATCTATAGTATAACTATGTGTTTACATTTTAATTGATTAGAATTAATTAAATATTAAAAATTTCGAAAAAAAAATATTATTATGTGTGTGAATGTGTATATATAGTATAAATATTTTAGGTATATCTGTTATAGTGAAAATAGAACTATTATTGTTCAAATATAACATATCAAAATAGAGGGCAAATGGATATTAACATTTAGAACTCTTAGTTAAGGAAAATCAATCAGTGTATAATGAACAATTCCTTCGGATCGAGTAAATAAAGTTATAGCAATGTAGGTTGGGAAATATGGAAACATTCAAGGAAGATGAAAATACTACATATTGGTGCATGTACAATGACCTTGGATTTGTAAAACAATGTTTGATGTCATCTTCCAATCCCTAGGTTATGTTATTTTTAGATCATACTTTACAATTTGCATATAATTATTTTATCTTACATGAGTGTAGGCACTAATGGTCACATATTCCTTTTAATTTACACAAATTTCTCTTTTGCTTCAACCCCCCAAAAAATAAGACACTATAACAAAAACAAAATAATTTATTCCATTGGCCAGGGGTCTCCAAACATCTGTCCAAAACAGTAATCAAACAAATACTAATTTTGCATTTTGTTTTTTCACAAAAGGAGTAAATATTAATCCTGCATTTAATATTAGTCAAAAGATGCATTTAACTACTGGTGGTTAAGAATAATCTATGATAGAAAAATATTTTGGCTAATTATGTTGTGGATTTTGTCCTCGATTAGGATTAGGTTTAGGAGGTTGATGAAGTGTGTAGTGACGCTTAGCCTCTCTGTCCATCACAACTACACTTCTCTGCATTTAAAGAAGGAAAAATATATCAAAGTCAATCTCCCGCTACAAAATCATCATCCCCCCCAAAATTTGGTATCTAATCCACTTACCCGACACTGCAAAATCTACATCCCTTTTCCCCACACTGTTAAAATAGCTCAATGTGATGGTCCTCAAGCTCAATGCCAATCTCACCATTCTCTCTGGCCAAATGCCAACCATTTTATCAGCATAGACGACATGTGAAAGAAATCCTGATGACCATTATTTCTTACATTTTCTACCCGCCCAATTTCCTGTTAGGGATTTCGCTTTCTTGTGCCTTGGTCAAATTTAATGCCCCGTTCCAACTTTGTGGAGCTATTGCAGATTCAATTGTCCTTTCCAAACAGAAATAACTTTCTGGTTTGCAGACTTAAGAAATTTGACAACTTTATAACAGAGAGGGCGTTAAGAAAGAATAATGGAGGGTTACTATTTTCTCCTACATTTACTTTGTTATAAAGTATATCAGATTTTGATAAATGTTATTTTGTGTTAAAAATTTGATTATTTTGAATCTTTATAATTATTCTTTATTTAATGTATAATTTTTTTTGCATTTATTTGTTGTAACATTTTTACAAATGTTTTAGTTAATACAATAAAGTTATATAATTGAATTAATTTTTAAGTTTTTTTAGGACAAATAGATATAGTAATAGATTACTATTGACCTATATAATAATTGTTTAATAAACTTTTAATTAGTAAAAAATTAATGAACAAATTAGAACCGATGCCCTATAAATCTATTTTAACTTTAAAAGATTAAAACTTATATGAATCTATTAAAACTTTGTTAACAATTAGGTGGCTACAGTGACTTTCTAAGCTTGGTCAGATTTTTCTTGAATCTATTAAAACTTTGTTAACAATTAGGTGGCTACAGTAACTTTCTAAGCTTGGTCAGATTTTTCTCCCATACTTAAAGAATTTCATATATCCATACGTTTTAATTCCCCTACTTTTAGCAGTACTGGTAAATTTAGAAAGATCTGCCAAATTTAAAAACCTGACAAAAACACAGCTGAAAATAGGTAGGACAAATTCGTAGTAGCGGCAAATGTAGAACTAATTAATAAAGAGACGGTAGAGGGAAAATAGTACAAGCTTCGTATGCCTGAGTAACGAGTTAAGCAAAACACGTGACAAACAAATAGTTGCGTGTCACGGGAAGACGACATTAAAACAATGTGTGCCTTAAAGATTTAAAAAGTTGAGCTCCACGTGGCTTGTGGGCAATTCGTGGGAATGTCATGTAAGCTAGGCTTCATTGCCTTTTCATGGTACGGGAAGGTAATTTGATTTAGTTCTTCACTGTGTTTACTTTTTTACTCTTCATTGTGTTTTCATTAGGTTGATTTATTAGCTTAGATTAGTTAATATATCATTTCTAGTATTAGTATAATTTATTTACAAAATATGTTTGCATACATTTTTAACGTTTTAGTTGCAGTTTTTCATGTGCAAATTTCTAGAGGTCGCTTTTGCCCATTCATCCCCAATATCTGCATATTCATCCGTTGCTGTTGCACATACATTCTGCTACCACAGTCACACCTTCTCTTCTATCTTTTACACTTTCTTGCCATACCTTGCACATTCCTTTCACTGTTATGCGCTTTTATCACATCTTTTTGCACATACATATTTCCTGCTTATACATACCATCGCACTGCGCATACATTGCATCATGTTGTGGCTACATTCGTTTCGCGCATTTGTTCTCATTTTCAGCACATTTATTCTCTAGTTCTACGCATCTATAGTTTTTAGTGTTAAAATTCAGATTTTTAATCTTTTTGTATTAGCTAACTATTTTTAACAAGTGTCTATTCATTTTGGTAGTTTCTAGGCTGTTTTGGAGGACGATATTTTGAAGACCCCATTGCTAAATAATTAACAGTTTATTTGCAGGTTCTTAAGGGGGTTTGCAAAAGAAACTATAATCTTGTATGGGCTTTAAAATACGACATGTTTTTTTTTATCATGTGTCTTCTTTAGTTTAGAAAATTGTTTGTTATGTCTTGCTTTTAGCAGCTATTTGTAATCCCAAAATTATAACAACGTATCCTCTCCCCTCGTCATTCATGGATCTTAGGTGTAAGAGAAATTGTTATATTTTTTAGAGGGCAGTCTTTGGTGGAAAAATAAGTACTCACCCGAAGGAATGACCCAACCGGTAACAGGCTAAAGCCAAGTCTTTCCAAACCGGTATATAAAAAATGCTAGTGTGATTAGTCTCACATTGGACAAGTGTGAATTTGTTGTGGCAACCAAAATATCTTCTAGTACCTCAGTGGTGCATTAAAGTCCCTACATTGTAAAGGTGAAAGTCTTTCTTTGAAAGGATTGGGAGAGCCCCCTTAATTGGGAAAATGACTTGATCACAAACACTTGAACAAATGTCCTTAGGAAACTCTTTTGTATAGTAGCCAAAAACCTTCTATTTGCTAGCTCAAGAGATCACCCAAGCCTGCGAAGACACCCCACATTACTCACAGTTCATAGTAGAGATAGCAGTTCTTTGTGAAGTAATGACCCATTGAATTCAAAACTTGGTGTGCCAGAGAAGTGAGTGCACTATAAGGAGGAGCTCATGCCTCCAAGTTCTTAGGCTGTCCACTGTCGATTTACGTGGCTAGATTTTATTATCATAGTGGGGATTCAACAGATACTGCCCTTGCCAACCTAAGGATTGTAAGCATGTTTGTGCATTCATAGTAGATTAATTTAGACCAGATCATTACTGTCTTGCGTGTGTGTGTGTCTATGCATTTTATTTTGCCAAAAACAATCACTTGAAAAACCAAACAAAAATTTTAATTTTAAGCCCAAAATCATCAGAAACCATAAACTATGCATTTACTAAATTTTGTTGCGCATATGTTCATTTTGCTTGCACATTTGTAACTGTCATTGCACGTTTTCCTCAATAGGCTACGCTTATGTATAATTCTGTTGTGCATATATCAAACTATCTTGCTCATTTGTTGTTGCACATATATAACAAAGAACATTTCTATAAGCCTTGGAAAATTCACAATCACTTTTTCAGATACCCATTTTTGTCCTCAGTCTGATTCTGGAAACTTTTTCAATCTACACAGACCTCTGATCTTTAGTTTCACCATTTTCATCATTTTTCATCATCCTTCCTTCATCAAAGACCATCAAATCATTTCCTCCAATCTTCAAAATTCCCAATTTAGTGTTGAAACATTACCTTCCTTTTAGATTTTGGTTTTTGTGAGTTTTCATCATGTTAGGATTATCATCCTCAATCAAAACTCATCTAGGTCACTATCTCTTGGTTTTTCTTTGTCATATCATAGTGAGATCCATATCTCCTATTGACTTAGATTTTATCAAGTTATCTTATCCATTTTTAACACTTTTCAATCTCTTTTTCACATCTTTTCTATCAAACACTTTCCACATTTTTTCATCAAAAATTTTTCATCCCACAATCATCCTTCACATTTTATGGTTTAAACCCGATCTCAGAAGCTCAAACAAACCACTAATCTAGAATCTGTAGACAAGATGGATGGAAACAAAAACATTGAGGGAAACCCTTGGTCTGGAATTCCTAAGAAGACTTCAATTTTTACATCAGATGAAGAACCTACATATCAAGAACATAGGGATGCTATGTAAGATCCTAGGTTTTATAATGTCATGGAAAGACTCCTAGACATAGATAGAGAGATGTATTTCCTCATGCTTACTCAATAAGGAGCCAAACTACCAAGTGATTTTGATGTTTCCAATCTTAGAGAACCATCTATCACAAACAATCAAAAAATTCCTAGTGGTTTTCAAGAAACACATACTCATGGAGCAAAGGAAACCAATCAGCAATCCAATGCTTTTCAAAATAATCAGCAAAACAATGCTTCCCAAAACTGATGAAGGGTACTCCCCTTAATACCACAAACATAACATAAATAGACAAACAACAATAATATGCAAGAACAAAAAATGGGCTTCTTATTATATCCACAAATGTGGAATTACAAATTTTCAGAAATATAATGTGCAAAGCCACATGGGCATTTTCCTTTACAATATTCCGAGGGACAAAACCTTGAATTATTACCCTGAACTACTCTGAACTACTCCCAACTGCCTAAGGAAACACTACGAGCCTTCCTTATATAGGCAATTTCCACCACTCGAGAAAGTTCTAGAAATTTAGCCTTTTAGGCTGACTAAACATAGAATTATTTTATTTTTACAATTATTACAATAGGGACGACTCAAAGAAAATACAAAATATGTTTTTAGGTAACCCAACTTCTGGAGGCCATAATTTTTTAACCGTAGCTCTATTTTTCTATGATAATCACTTTTCAAAAATGCCATGATGAGATCTATAGTGCCTAACTAGCGCAAGCTCGAGTCAGCCAAGGGTCGATTGTGATCTGGAGCCTCTAACGCCTTCAGAATTGGGCTCAAAGATTTTGTGCCCAAAAACCTCAATAACTTAAATGATACATATGATATGACAATGAAACTCAATTGGTAGGCTGAAATGACTGAGATGAACCTCCACTTGTAAAATCAGAACATTTGAAAATCGTATGACCAACTTACTAAAAATAGTAAGTTTCCATAAATAGAATCTCTGCACAAGATAGCCCTTATTGAAAAATAAACCAAAAATATTTTTGGGTGATGCAAGAGTGCTCTTACACCCAGGATGCTCCTGCATCGAAAACACTCAACAACATAATGTTTCCCAAAACACTCAAGGGAACACATTATCTTTGGATCCAATTCTACAAAAATCCAGATGCTTCAACAACAAATCTATGACATCCAAACTAGATCATCAACTAAGAAGTACTCCTTGAATGATAAATGTCCTTATCCTTTTCATAAGAATCTTGCAATGATTTCATTCCCTCCTCATTTTGAGGTACCAAAATTTGACAAATACAAAGGGAATTTGGATCCAAAAGACCACATCTATGAGTTTTGTGTTGCATGTATTGAAGTCGCTCACAATGACACCTATCTTATGTGACTATTTCCATGTAGTTTAGGAGGACAAGCCATGGAATGATTCTCCAAGCTACCCCAAGGCATAAAATCTTTCAACAAGCTTATTAACCACTTTGTGACTCATTACTCATATAATATCAAACATGAAGTCACTATGCTTGATCTTTGCAATGCATGGCAAAATAATGGAGAACCCTTCCTTACTTTTTTACAAAGATGGCGTCAATTATTTACCAACTATCCACACAAAATTCTAGAACAAGAAAAGATGGATATCTTTCTGCATAACCTCACCCAAGAAATGAGCTATAGGTTGCAATTGTAATGTCCTCCAAACTTTAACAAGCTCATAGAAAATGATGTCAAAATTGAGGAAGCTATGGTCAAAAAAGGTGAGATTAAACTTTATTCCAAGGATAATGTTGGATCTTCAAATTCATATCCCAACAACAACCACAACAACAACAACAACAATAACAATAATGACAAGTCCAAATTCTAGAACAAAATTAAGAATATCATCAATGATGAGATTGTGGATAATCGAAATGTTAAACCAACACAACCTCTTTTGAATCTTACAAGTACGGACAATTCTTCTCAAGCTACTTACAAAAATTAATCAAAAAATTAGAATCCCAACAACAATTCATCAAATTCGAGATTAACTTTCATGCCACATAGAAGAACTTTTACTCCTTTGGGTGAAACTCTGGAATTTGCATTAAGCAAGTTGATCACAAGGAAACTCATTGGACTTCTTGAAACTAGAGATTTTGAACCTAGGGTGAAGCCTTCTTGGTGGAATGATAATGATTATTGTGAATTTCACATAGGGAAAGGTCACAAAACCAATGATTGCCAAAGGTTTAAACATGTGATTCAAGACTTAATTGAAAGTGGTGAAATTAGTGTTGATGACATACCTCAAACGAGTCACATACGACTTTTAAAGATCCACTTCTTGAACATGAGAAAGGAAGTTCTTCCAATGCAAAAGGTGATAATCAAGCCAACTATAATGTTGCATCCTATAAATCTGTTGGTAACATATATAAATGTCATCCTTCTAAATACTATGCCAATGTGATTACTATAAAAGAAAAATATGAGAGTCAACTAGTTAATGTTACTACCTCAGCTCAATGCAAGGTTACTCTCAAAGGTGTCTCGTCTAAACCTAACACCTCTCAAAACAAGCCTCTTTATGTTCTGAAATTTGTACCAAATGTTTGCAATCAATATAATCTTTTAGATCAACTGAAGAAAATACCAGCCCAAATATCTATATTAGAGCTTTTGCATCTGTCACCATCTCATAAAGATACCCTTGAGAAAGCTCTCTTAGAAACCTAGGTTCCTACAAATCTAGACCATGATCAATTTCAAGCTATGGTGGGACATTTGACAACCCCACATTTACTATCCTTCATTGAACATGATGATTTAGCTATTTACCAACCTTATAATGCTCCACTCCATATAGAATTTCTTGTACAAAACCACAAAATCAAAAGAGCCCTAATAGATGGAGGAGCTGGCTTGAACACATGCTCTTTAAAACTAGTCCTTGCATTGGGATATTTTGAGAACATTGTAGATCCAAAGAAGAAAATCATAATTAAAGCCTATGATGAAGAAGAGATGTCACTCAAGGGATCTATGGTTCTCCCTATCAGAGTAGGTCTTGTGGTCAAAGATGTAACTTGCCAAGTTCTTGATATGGATTGTGCATATAATATCCTTTTGGAGAGACCTTGGATTCATTCTATGCAAGTAGTGCCTTCAACTTATCATCAATGTTTGAAATTTCCCCACAATGGAAAGGAAATAACTATCAAGGGAGATCCTAATCCTTTTTAGTATTGTAACACTGTGAAGACAACACTTGATTCCTTGGTACCTCATAATCATGTTGGATCCTCTGCAACATCATTATGAGGTACCAAGGAATATAGCATCAACATCTATTGATCCAAGCAATATAGCATCAACTTCTAAATCAAGTGGGATCAAGATAGATATAAAAGAACAAAGTACGGGAGAATACACTTTGGGCCAAACATTTTGTATCATAGAGTTACCTTTATCTCCTAGATCATATGGGAGATCCTTGATTACCAAAAAATAATCAGAACCCCGTTCTACACTTGTTTATGAAACATTTATAAGTGGGGGCACTATATCACAAGAAGAAGTTGAGCATAATGCTAACCATATGCTTAAACCTCACAAAAATGAAGAAGTTGAGAAACATGAGTATATCTCCCCTGATGTATACGATAAAGGATATAATTTATTGCAGAAGATGGCGCACCAAGGTAGTGGACCTATAGGGTTACAAAGAGAAGGTATTAACAAACCAATTTTACAAAATTCAAACTATCAAAGAGATACTATAGGATTAGGATACAAAGGAGAAGGACAAAAAGAACCAAAAGGAAAAGCAAAGATCACACCTTTTCATGAGACATCTAAAGCTCCTGCATTACAATTCAAGAAAAATGGTATGTATGTGGATCCTGAAAAACAAAAGATAGCAACATGGATCATAAATAGACCTAGGGATCATGATGATAACTCTGACTTTAATGACTACAAATGAGATTCATTATCTAACTATACTGAAGAGATAGTTATTGATTTGGTCCATCACTATAGTGTTGATCGCCATGAGGGGGAGAGTTCAAGGACTAACTTGCTAGGATTAGTTCCACATGATCTTGCTCTTGTCAATTATGAGGGAAGTGAGAATTATCTTGTGATAGATGATTTAGATGAGAGTATGGAGATAGACCTTGCAGATACGATCATTAACCTTGACAATTTTTCTATAGACCTGTTACCCCTATTTTCATGTGCATGCAAATTCGGCTAAACCTATTCCAAAGTCTCTATTTTCACCTTGCCAAGCGCCCTTGAAATTTTCATGGCTTTATCTAGTCTCCCTTGGTCTCTGCAGCTATTTTTTAGGCCTTTGGCTAGGTGCAAAACTCTTAAAAATTTCAAAAAGTAGCCATTGGTGCTAAATTAACCCTCCAAACCCTAACCCTCATTATAATTCTTTGTTACTTTATCAGCAACTTAAAGGTCCCAATATCCACATGTTTTTTATTTCCATTTGGTCACCAGTTCTCTTATTTTTCTTGGCAGTTGTCTTTCCTTTCGGTGAATTGGTGACTACAGCAATCCTCTTAGTCATGAAATATTTGGCGGTCAAGTCTAAATGGTCTGCAACTCAGTGAACAGTTAACTTCATTTAGTTGGGCATTTGCTTATTGTAACCCTGAGTTTAAGCATGTTTCAGCAAATTAGTGAAATCCCTTTGTTCACGTATTCATTTGACTTAACCACAGCTCATCAAAGTATCTGAAGAATAGAGAATGCCTTTGTTCACTGAATCGCCAGGTCAAAGCGTGGTTATTTCTGTAGGCAGCAGTGAGGATTCTAATCCAACGGTTGTCTGATAATCTCATGAAATCTCCTGAGTCATGAGGGTATGAGACTAGCCATGGACTTGGTATCAAGGAGATTTTTCAGAATGGAGTTCTAGTCAAGTAGATCCGATGACTCTTGTAAGTTCGCAAGGAATCTATCAGAGCTATAAGATCTTGCGACAACCGTTGATTTCCTTCCCATGTAGCATTTCAAAGGTTGAGTGGGTCCACTACCACGTTTTCCAATTTGGCAGCTTCTGATTCATTAGTGGTTGATGATTTGGAGGTTCATTAGTGGGGCCTGTCTTAAAAGAGGATCGATGACTGTCTTATGATCTGAAATAATCTGTCAGAGCCATGTAATCTTAAGACAACCGTCTGATTTGATGCTGAGTTTATAGTGGGTCCAGTGCCAGGCATGCATAGTTGGCATATTTTGATTGTGCCACATGTGCTGAGTTAGCTTATTTGTCAGGGGGACCAAGTTCTTTCAACGGTTAGGGCTTTTGACATCTTAGAGGATTGATGGTTAGTGTATAATCTAAAGGGTTGTGTCAAAGGTATAAGATCTTGTGCCCACTATCTGATCGGAGGGTTGTCAGCTGGGTGATTTGGCAATTTTGCGACTGAGGGAATTTAGTGTCCTCTATGTTTGGCAGTTTCGATAAGGGTTTCATGTGTTTGCTCATTCGCATAATAGTTTAGCGGTGGTCCAAATGACTTAGCAATTCAGTGAACACTTTGTTCGTTGAATCTCTAAATAAATTGGCAAAGGTAGCAAGTGTTCTGTCAGGATTCCCATGAGTGGTTAAAGGGTTATCTTGCGAACATGTGAATGAGGTTTTCTTGCATTCACAGAGTATAACCAAGGTAAGTTAAAAGACTTAGCGATTCAATGAAATGCCTTGTTCACTGAATCGCTTGACCAGACCAGGGTTAACTAAAGGATTTCGTGAATGAGGAGAGGTCTTCGGTCGTGTGGTCACCAAATGACTTAAAGGAGGAAAGACTGCGATGGGTCCAAATATGCTGACATGACATTTTTCTCACTTCTCATTGGCCACTGACTTCCATGGTCGCATTTGACTTGTCAGGGGGATTTTGAGTTGTTTTCTCAGTGCATCACAACCGTTCATCTATCAGGGAGATTTCGCATCGATGGTTATGTTTTAAAATATTTGCTAACCATTAATATTTGAATTTAAATATCTCTATGAAGGTTTTTCTAGGGTTTTGTTCTTATGGCCATGCATGACAAAATGGGTAGCTGGAATTTAATTCTTTAGGACAGGGATTATTGGAGAGATGATGATGGATGATTTGATAGTTGGCACCATGGACTTTATAGAGTACCATGTCATGTTGAAACTTTAATGAGCTTGGTGCCACCTTTTTGCAAGGTTAATCTTTTTAAACCCAAATATCTTCAAGATCAGATTTGTGAGCCTTCGTGACTTAGTGGAGTTGCAGGTGGGTAGATGGATCAAGGTTACTATGTCTGTAGGGGGCTCAGTACAAGATCAACACACAAAGAAAATATCTGATCTGATCGCCATGTTCTCAGAATTTGATGATGGGTCATCAGTGTACCTTTAGGGTTTGATTATTGTATTGCAAATCTTGCAACCCTAGTTAGGTTAGTTTTGACTCCTGCCTACATGTAGTTGAGTGTGTATATATTGTTTTGGAGCTTTTAGAAGCTCAGAGTTCACATTTTATAAAGAGAAAAAATATCTTTTCTTAGAAGGCTATCTGAGACATTTTTTTTGTCCTCTAGTTTTCTACATTCTCTAACATCCCATTGATAATTCAGATATTAATGGTGTTTTTGTGACATTCTTCATGTCCCTATGCCATCTTGTGTGAGTTATTTCTTAATGAATTTAGTATTTACATGCTTCTAAGTGATATCTTAGGATTCTGGATCCCCGTTTCTTTCTGCAATTTTGTGTATCATTGTGGATGATTTGATGTGAGTGCTTTTGTGGGTATACTTCAACCCCTTAAATATCTTGTCTCATTCGTATACCTAGTTGCAAAGGTGAATGTTTGATTGCAGGTCATAGATTGTTTGTCTAATTCCAAGGGCTGTTATTGTTTTTGAAAGAATCTCTCTTTCCCTGAATAACTCTTTTTATCTACAGACCCTTCTATGAAGTACTTATGAAAACCTATTTAGTCAGTTGTGATCGCCTAGGCCTAAGTCTATTCCTTGATTTCATCTTTTATACTGTAATTCATACCATATTTTTGGTGTATCACCTAGTAGGATAGTTTTCTTTTAGTCATTTCCCTTTCAAGCATTCCTTCTATCCCTTTCCCTCAAAAGATTTACTTTTCTGTCAAGAAGAAAATTAAGGTAATTATCAAAGAGGAACCAGCCTAGAACTTGGAGGTCTCATCTTAGTTAGCATAGGTCCCACAACCTGGAGATGATTCCCATGTTATACTAGGTTCTCAAGACTACGAGAGCTTGAGACAAAGGCACAAACTTAGTGTATAACAAGACCATTGTATACCCTGAGCTTATAGATTGGGATTCTCCCAAACATCTGGAACTTGATATTTTTTGTAATGATGATGCCATAATCGATTGTCTTAGAATTAGAGATCATCTCCCACCAGGGGATCATAAGTTAGGATTTTTGATAGAACTCAATGACATGGCTTACTTTGGAGATAATGCCAATCCTTTCAGTCACAAAAATATAAAAATAATCAACAAATCTAATAGTGAAAACCACTCAGTTGCAGTATTAGATCCAAAAATAGTAAAAAGAAAAGATGAATCTGAAGGTGAAAACCTCTTTGGGGCACCTGACAATGGAAGGATTGACGCTCTCCCCAATTACATGTATTGTGAACAATTTTCAATCCTTATAGAACTAAGGTTGCCTCTTAATATCAGAATAGAGGACTCCCCACACATTTTCAAAGTTGCAGCATCCTTAATAGAATCAGAGAAAGAAGCTTTTGCAATGTTTTTCAAAGAGAGGTAGATCAACTTCACCTGGTCTTATGCTGATATGCCGGGACTAGATCCTAATCTAATTATGCATCACTTTTCTATTGCTCCAGACATTAAACTAGTTAAGAAGAAGCTCCGTAAGATGCATCTACATATTGCATTAATGGTGAAAGCAAAATTGAAAAAGTTCCTAGATGTTGTATTCATTCATGCTATTGATTATGTTGAATGGATTTCCAATATTGTACATGTCTCAAAGCTAGATAATTCTATCCAAATTTGGATAGATTTCTGAGACCTCAATAAAGATTTTCGTAAAGATGATTTCCCACTACCTAATATTAATATCATAGTTGATTTGATGGTAGGTCATGAGATGTTGTCTCTAATGGATGGTTTCTCTAGCTATAACCAGATCAAAATAGCGCCAGAAGACCAAGAGAAGACTACTTTTACATGTCCTTGGAGAACTTATTGTTGGAATGTGATGCCTTTTGGGCTTAAGAATGCTAGTGTGACTTATTAGAGAGCTATGACCACAATATTTCATGACATGATGCATACCATTATGGATGATTATGTTGATGATATTTTAGAAAAATCCAAAAATAGAGATGGTCATTTAAGAGTGCTAGATAGAATATTTACCCAAATGGAAAAGTATAAAATTAGACTTAATCCAAAGAAGTGTGCATTTGGGGTTACATCAGGCAAACTATTAGGGTACATTGTCTTAGCTAAAGGCATAGAGGTTGATCTAGAAAAGGTTAAGGCAATCATGGAGATGGCTTCCCCTATAAATATCAGTCAACTAAGATCTTTACAAGGACATCTCCAATCAATTAGAAGATTTGTTTCTCAATTAGCAGATAGAAGTCATCCCTTTTAGCATTTGTTACATAAAGACATCTTATTCAAATGGGATGATAAGTGTGAGGAAGCCTTCACTAAAATAAAGTAATATTTGGAAAATCCTCC
Source organism: Chamaecyparis obtusa (assembly GCA_027943335.1). Classification (NCBI taxonomy): domain Eukaryota; kingdom Viridiplantae; phylum Streptophyta; class Pinopsida; order Cupressales; family Cupressaceae; genus Chamaecyparis; species Chamaecyparis obtusa. The sequence continues at coordinate 64,645 of BSBK01005796.1, forward strand.
AACTCTAATGTCACCAATTCTAGGCAAGCCACTCTTGCTCTACATTTCAGCTACATAAGTCTCACTAGGTGCTCTTCTGGACCAACAAGATCAAGAAGGAAAAGAAAATGCTACATATTATATCAGTCTCACCCTTGTGGTATATGAACTAAATTATTCTCCAATTGAAAGAGAATTTTTAGCAGTAGTCTTTGCTTCATAGAAATGATGACATTATATGTTTTCTCATCCATTAAGGTTGTTGCAAAGATCGATCCTTTGAAGTATCTTTTGAGCAAGACAACATTGACATGAAGATTGGCTAATTGGGTTATGTTGCTTAGTGAATTTGATATTGAGTACGTGGATAGGAAGGCCATAAAAGGACAAGTAATTACTAATCAATTAGCTGAGGCACCACTAACAAATGATCAACCTCTACATAAAAAGTTTCCAAATTCACACATCTTGACATTATCCACACAAACATGGAAGTTGTACTTTGATGGATCATATACTCAGCATAGTTTAGGAACTAGAGTGCTATTTGTTACACCACAATGATATACAATACCAAAGTCTTACAAGCTACTTTTTCCTTGCACAAATAATGTAGTTGAATATGAGGCCTTGAAGATTGGGTTAAAGATGGCTTTGCAATGGAGGGTCACTGAATTAAATGTCTATGGAGATTCTCAGTTAATTATCAATCAAGTTAATAATGAATACCACACCAAGGATGATAAGTTGTTACCATATAAATGTATGGTGGATGACTTCAAGAAATATTTTTCAAACATCACCTTTGAGCAGATTCCAAGGCATGATAACAAAGCTGCAGACATAATGGATAGAATTGCTTCTTTATTTGATGCAGAAGATACAAAAGCTCATTTTGAGTTCTTAGTGGAATCCTTGACTTATCCCGCATATGATGATCTTGATACAAGTATCATATGTAACATTATTAGACAAGCTTCCCTGATCTATGGAAAAATCTATTCCTATCTGAAAAAAATATCATTCCACCTGACCTATCCCAAAACCAAAAACAAACCTTTTCACACCAAGCCTCTTGCTATCTCCTAATATTTAATACCCTATATTGGCGAGGTCTTGATAGTACTCTCTTACGATGTCTTGAACATGATAAATCTCAAATTGACTTACGAGATGTACATGAGGGTATTTGTAGGACACATTTGAGTGGTCCTTCCTTGGCTAAGAGGCTCATGTGTATGGGTTACTATTGGCTTACTATGGAAACAGATTCCTTTCACTTTGCTAGGGCATACAAGAAATGTCAAATACATGGGAATCTTATTCATGCACTAGCACAAAATCTCCATCCTTTCACAACCACATTATCATTCAGTTGGTGGGGACTCGACCTTCTAGGCACAATTTATCCTCCATCTTCCAATGACCATAAGTACATTATCACTGTGACTGATTATTTTACAAGTGGATTAAAGCCGTTCCATTGACCACTGCCACTAGCAAGCAAATCTCCATGTTTATCCTCAATTATATCATTTACAGATATGCTATACCTATGTATCTTATTACTAATCATGTGAAGAAGTTCAAAAATCAAGACATGGATGAACTATGTGATAAATTCCACATCACCCATAACTATTCCACCATTTACTATCCCCAAGGTAATGGCCAAGCTGAGGTGTCTAATAAAACCATTGTCAAGATCCTACAAAAGACTGTCAATGACGTTGGTCGTGACTGGCATGTCCAATTGAATCCCACCTTATGGGCTTACCACACTTCCATCCATACCCCAAATGGAGCCACACCATATTCCCTTGTCTATGGTTTTGAAGTTTTCATGCCCCTTGCAGTCAAGTTGCCTTCTCTTCGTGTTTCTCTAAAAGATTTAATTCTAGATGAAGAGTATAGAGTTGCACAACTAGCTGAATTAGAATTGTTGGATGAATGCCATCAGAGATCCTTTGATCATTTTTAAGTATATTAGTAGAGGATGTCTCATCAGTACAATAGTAAATTGAAACCTAGAGACTTACAGGTGGGTGATCTAGTCCTTCGTGAGAATCCCAAAATTCAACAACATCATGAGAAGAAGGGTAAGTTTGAACCCAACTGGTTAGGTCCATTTGTGATTACAATAGTATATGGTTCTAGGGCTTATTAGTTATCTACACCTGAGGGTGATCCCTTGGATGAGCCTCTTAACATCATGCACCTCAATAAGTTCTATGCTTGAACTCCCAATGCAAGGAGTATGTATATAGTATGTATATAGATAAAATAAAAAACACAAAAAAATTAAAAAATCTCAAAAATACGTTAAAAAAAAGAAACAAACAAAAATTGCAATAAAACAATGTGGTGAAAACTTGGAAATAGGTGCCATGTGTGACAAGTTAGCTCCTCTCTCTATTAGGATTCTTCTAGCATGTCCTCTCATTGTATATACCCATAATAACATGACTAGTCCATTGCCTTTTTCCTGCCATGTATATATCATAATAAAATGGCCAGTTCATACACCATCCACTATGTATATCCATAATAAAACCCCATGATTATAGCTTGATCTATTTGTCTTGGTCTTCATCCTAGTATTTTTGTGTCCTTCATCCATAATAAGTCAGTCCATCACCTAGGTGGGGGCATGTCCTCAACCTAGTTTGGGAAGTGGATGTATGATAGTCATGACTCTTAGAAGATAGAATGGAGTATTTTCACCAGACAAGAAAACACAATCAAATGTTCTTACACAATGATATCCTCATGATGATTTGTAACCTATGATTTATCCTTGCAACATGACCACTTATGTATACATTTGACGTGACTATACATCAATCAAATTGATCAATATACTTTACACTATCTTTTGACAAAAGAAATGTATATTCATGGTAGGAAGTTAGAATGATTTGTTGTAGATTATGCATTCATATATGGGTTTCATTGTTATCATGTTTCCAATGCTATTCTGGGATATCTTTGACATGAGTTTGAAACTCCCATATGTCATTGATTAGAATGGCTGGGATGGGGCATGATATTTTTCTTTGATTATTGTTTGTGGGATCTTTTCTGATGAAATCGAAGGAACAAATAATTGGGGATTCTATGGGTAAGTTCCTTCATCAGTTTAATAAGCATCGAAACATAAAATTCATGTTGTTATGTGAATGCTATTAAAGGTGATACACAACACATACCTCAACTCCAAATATTTGTTCCCCGATGGAGGGGGAGAATATTCATTGTTTATTATGCAAATGAGATTTAGGTTATCTTAGTTTAATTATACCTAGATGCTTATCAAGTTTGTTATATTAAAATCCATGCAAGATGTGGTCAGGTCATCTTGGATTAATTATACCATGATGCTTGCATTTCCTTGCAACATAATGAGCTCAATGATGAGAATCAAATTCCAATTATTATGAAGTTCTAAGATGTTTCGTGAAGTTGTGGAGATATCCATTTCCTCTTTCATTTTTCATTACACTTAGCTGAATCATGTTGCATATCAATGCACCTTTTATAGGGATTTGTAGGTTGTCTTGCTCATTAGGTCACATGTTCTGTTTGTCCATTCTTCTTGTGTCAGACACATTATTATTTAAGTTGAGGACATTTGGGTAACAAAACTAAATTTCTCATCTTGCATTTTAAACTTTTGCATGTCTTATCTTCATTATTATCACACTTAAGTATTTTGCATAGTTCATTAAACATGTGTTATTTTCATTAGGATTGTTCATTCGTATATAACCATTTGTATATTTAACATTGCATGCTTTTGATCTTTTCATGTTCATCTTTTAGGTTATTACATTTTATCCAATTAGGTGCATTTTTATTCATTACATACAATATCATTTGCATTATATCATTCATTTGATCCATTGCATGCTTTCTCATATGTTCATTTATTATTCATTATTTACATTGTCATATTCATCATTGTTTATATATCATTGCATTTGTAACACATAGCATTAAAAACACTAATCATTTAGGAATTGCATTTACATAAATATCATCATTACATGCTAGACCATACATCATTATGCATCCAAAAGAACGTAAATCATTTGCATTATAGATCATAACTTCTATGCATATTGTTGCCCCACTTTTCACCCCATAACCATGCTGTTAAAGTGGAAGATTTTGATCTCATAGTTAGGTCTAGTCATGTCTCGGTCTAGGTCTAAGTCTTTCAATGGATACGCTATCCTTGTTAGGTTCCCCTACTATTGGCTTATCTTTTCTAGCCGGTTGGGTTATTTGGAAGTCTTGTCATAATGGGTAGGTTATTGATCCTAACCCGGCAAGGATAATGTGCTCCTATTGATGTTCTTTCTCAAGCAGGATGATGATTCCAAGTCATGATCTTTAGGCACTTGCAAGGAATCAGAAGAAGGTTGATTCAAGTTTCAGAAGTAAAGTTTGGATAGACATGAATTTAGATTCAATTTTTTTTTAGAACTTCCTGATGTAAGATGATTAAGGAGCAATTAAAAAGGCAGAGGCATGCAACAGTGATGAGTTCTTTTTGAACTCGGTTTTCCTCTATTACCGGCATAAAAGAGCCAAATATACACTTTTGAATGCATTTTCAACAAGCAATAAAGTATGATTCTTTTCATAATATAAGAACATAGGTCGCTTCTTTGAGTCCTCACGAACTCACTAGTGAAAATGACATGAATTTTGGTGCTAAAATGAAGAAGTTACAGGTCAGCGGGTTTTCCATTTTTGACTACTCCAAAGGCAGATTTCGCAACTCACTAGTGCATTTTCTGCAAAGAAGAATTGGTAATGTGCGGGTTTCACACTTGAAGGGTGCGATTTCCATAGGCTTTTGTTAAAAGAGAAGTTTATTTATATTGAAGTGTTTTAAAAGACACATGCTTTAATTTATGGGCCCATGCACCAATCAGAGAGCAGTCACATGATCGCATGAAATAAAATAATGCTATGCAATCATGCGACAATGAAGCCTGCTGGGACCCACATACACCAACAATGCAAATGCAATAACATAAGCTGGGCAAGTTCATTTTGAGTGGTCGCATGATCACAAGAGTTTAAAACATGCTATGCGATCATGAGAGATGAAGCCATGTGGAGTGGTGGGTCCAAAGGCATTTATACCGTGCGGTGTGCTAAAGAAGAATCAATGGAGGTCGCAAGATCGCAAGACTAAGAGAACTATCTTTCGATCATGCGAGATCTTGCCATGTGTTCCGGTGGGCCCTGTTTCTCAGCGGGACCTAAGTTATGACATCGCATTGATGGTTCAAAACATTCCAAGGTTTCAATCCAACGATGGTCAGAATCGTGTAATAGAAAGATGCTTGAAAAATAGCAACAAGGTGCCACCTGTCTTAGCAGACCCACAGGAACCAATTATAGAGTGGTCACATGATCGCATGAATTAAAATAATACCATGCGATCATGTGACAACATAAATTGGTGACAACAATAAGTAAATGCGACAAGGCGACATGGAAGCCCGGGCATGTAAGAAAAGTCAATGACAGGAAAGACTAAACGGATGGTGCTCTGCTGGAATCCATGTATGCCAATAGTAAAGCGGTCGCATGATCACAAGGAATAAAAAAATGTCTTGCGGTCATGCAAAAAGGTAAATAGTTAATGCTGGTAGGTGTGCAAAAGTGGAAGGAATATGCTTTGAGGAAAAGTGGGATTTCACCACGTGGATTGACACTCAAGCTTGGCATAAAAGAAAGAGGAGCAGTCGCATGATCGCAAGAAATAAAATAATCCCTTGTGATCATGCGAGATTGTGCCACGTGTCATAAGCTACAGTCCAGCGCACATCAAATGGAGAATGACTAAAATATTATTGTTTCAACATTTATTTAACATGTGCTCTAAGTTACTCATGTACTCAAATTTGACAGGAGGAAAATGGGAGACTTGCTATTCCACTGCCAATAGTGGATCAGGTTTCTCAGTCATGATCAAGGGAAAAGTAACAGTTCAGATATGTCAAGCACAGTGTCTTATCGAATATTTTCATGGATCCAGTCATGCAACTATTCGTGTAGCAACTTCAAGTGTATGTTGTAGAAGTCTGTTCATTTCACCTTCTCGAAGGCAAATTAGATGAAGAGACAAAGTCATCTGGCTTCCTTTGTTGTAATGTCAAAAGCAGCTGTCTCTAGTCTTTCCAAATTTTAGAATTTTAAACACTTCATATTCTTATGAAGGCCATATGATGTAATCTCTATATAAACTGATGAAAAAGTAAATACAAAGGTTGGCAAAATTTTTTATGTATCAGACTTGATATTGCAAAGCCAGTAAAGAGTGTTTTATATCAATAATTTTATGTTCCATTAGTTAGTTAGCAGTGGTTTCTATGTTTCTTTCTTTTAAATCTAAATTGTAGGAAGAAAGGAAGGATGTTTCATTCTTTTTTTTATGAGGATATGAATTAACCAGAGTAGGATGTGCTTTGGGAGATTCAAGGGAAGACTCATTGGAAGTTCTTAATCATCGCGGTTACATTGCTATAGATTGGTTAAACACTGAGTGTATGGATTCATAGTATGTGTGAGTTCTACAACTTCGTTCATAGATTAGAAAGATCTCCTTGCCTAGATTAAGTTCTATTTAGGCTTAATTCAGTTTGCCTCTTCTGCTCTTGGGTTAAGAGCATACCTTGTGTTAGTTTTAGGACCAAAACATAATTGATTACATATCATTCCATAAGGGAGTTGTACCTTCCAATTCAGAGAAAAGCCAGCAATCATAAAGCAGCTTTTCAACTGTTGTATTCAGATATTGTTCATAGTTTGGGCATTAAGAGTTATTATCATAAGAAATAAGAAAGGACAAATCTGTTTACTAACAGATTTTTGGTGACTCTGCTCGGGACACAAACAGTCATTTGATCAGTAAGCTACATCATCCAGGAGTGAATAGGATTCCTCAGGAGTACTAGAGAATAGGGTGGAGGAGATTCTACATTTGATACATTATCAGAGCTTGGTTTTCCCATCCTAGAAGTTCCTAGAAAGAAAGGAGAAAGGAAAAGTTAGAGTAGGCCTTCTTCTCCTATTAGAAATCAAAGCACTTCACAAAACACTTGTCAAGTGTTAACACTTCATGGTACCACTACTCCCCCAGTTGTTAATTTTCCACCATACTGTCCTAGGACTGTCATGGCTGCTCCACGGGCTACTGTAGTAGGACCATTAGCACTAGCAGCTTATCATCCACTCACTACTGGATCAAGAAAAAAATTTCCTACATTTTCAAGAGACGGGAAAGTCACCTCTGATGAACATATTAAAGCCTTCTTTGCTGCTACTCATATTTTAGGGGTGGCAGATGAGGACGTTGCTATGAGATTATTTGTTGAGACTTTAACAGATAGTGCAACGGATTGGTTTTATCATCTAGATGATTGTTCTATCACCAATTGGAATGTGATGAGAACAACATTTGAAGATCCTTTTAAGATAGCAGAAGATGAGCATCTTTTATTGACACAATTGACATCCATCAAAAAACAACCTCAAACACGCATGAGGGATTTTGTAGCTGCCTTCAATAAGATTGTTAGTAGAATCTCTGTTGTAGATAGACCTACTGTTGGTAATCTTAAAACATTTTTCATAAGTGCAATGCCTCCGAATATCAATTATGAGTTGAGAAAGGCACGTCCCACAGATTTAGCAGATGCACAAAAGAAATCTATCAAATGTGAAGAAGATTTAATTTCAACAGGAAAATGGAAAAGAGAGTTACAAAATAAAGGAAGTTCAAGTAGTACCTCGTTATCTGATGAAATGATTCAAAAATTGTCCAATGAATTGATTGCTTTGAAAAGGCAATTACCAGGATTAAATAATTCTAATCAGTGTAATTTTCAGAATATGCCTGGAAGAAACATGGACAATAGATTTCTGCAACTTACAGGCCCTTAACCTAGGTTGTAGATTGAAGCTGGACCAAAAAAAGGAAACATGTGCGTGTTTCATTTGATTACAGATCACACTAATGAGAATTTCCTAGAAATTGCCTGTATGATGCAATTATTGACTACCAATGAACTGAATATAGCAGCTCTTATTGTAGAAGAGGATACATACTCAACTGGCGACTCTGGAAATTTATTTTTGGAGTATGAATATGATTCTAAATCTAAAGGCGAATGCTATGCTACTATAGATGGAAAATCATATACGGTGCTCACCAGGAATCAGAAATTAAAGAACCAGTCTTTCAGCAATCCTCATAAAAGTGATCCTAGTCCTACGAGAATCAGTGCTGATACTGATCAGAAGGCGTCAAGCTCTCATCCAGGTAGAGATAAATTATCTTTTGATGTTGTTCAATTCTATGAAGAATCTAAAATTCAGATTTCTTTTCTGGATTATTTAAAATCGCATCCTCCAGAATTTAAAAGATTAGTAGAATGGTGTAAAGGAAATGTTTAAGAATTAAATAATAGTGCTACTCTGGTAGAAGGGGATGAAACATTGACAGCTGATTTGTTTAAAAAAGAAGAATCTATTGTGTTAGCAACGTCACCTGGACAAAAACCTCCTCCCTTCTATGTTTCACTCTATGTTAATGGATGCAAATTAAGTAATTGTATAATAGATTCAGGCGCATCAGATAATGTCATGCCTTATTCTGTAGCCAAAGCTTTGAATCTTAATCTCACTAAGGTGTATGGGAAATGTTATTTGATGGATGCCAAACAAGTTCCTTTAATTGGTCAAATCAAGGATGCACAGGTGGCTTTGGCATCTCATTCTAAAAAGAAACTGTTGATGACTATCCTGGTAGCTGACATTCCGGCAAGTTATGGGCTTCTCTTAAGTAGAGGTTTTTGTAGAGACATAGGAGGGGAAATAAAGCTGGATTGGTCTCATGCTATCATACCAATTGGGAATAAGAAAATCAGATTGGAGCCTGAGGAAAAGGTGAAGTATACAGTCATGAAATCAGATGATCCTAAGGCTCAAATACTTTATCAAGAACTAGAATTTGGTAATTACATGCTGTTTACCGAAGAATCTCTAAATGAGGACAAGGATGAAGATGGTAATGAGAAGAAATCAGGTGAAGAAAAAGAGTTATCAGACTTGTGGGTTCTTGAATTTGATGGAAGTTGTTCTTCATCAGGATCTAGTGTAGGTGTTGTATTGATTCCTCCTCAAGGAGAACCTGAACCCATGGCATTTAAATTAAAATTTGGAAATACTAATAATACTGCTGAATATGAAGCCTTACTACTGGGAATAGCAGAAGCAAAAGAAAAAGGTGTTAAAGTGCTGAAAGCTCGAGGTGATGCAGAGCTCATAGTAAGGCAAGTTAGAGGACAATATTCAGTGAAGAATCATAGATTAAAAAATTATAGAAATAAAGTTTGGGATCAGATAGAAGGTCTGGATGCCTTTTCTATTAAAGCAATACCAAGAGAGTTGAATACCAAAGCAGATTCATTGGCTGTCTCCGCGTCTTTGTTGTTGCCTCATCCAGACTTTAAAAATAAGAAATATCAGATTGAAGTTGTCTATCGAGCTGCTTTCCCAGATAATATAGATTCATGGTAGGTGTTTGAGGATGACAAAAGCTTGCAATTGTTTCTAAAAAATGGCAAAATCAGTTTTGAATATCAGCATGAAAAAGAGGAAGAAAGTTCTAACCATGGAAAGCAATTTGATGAGGTTCAAGTACCAGGTGATATCATTCTTCCTTATTTTGTATCTTTGGAGAAGTTGTTTAACAGGCATGATGCTTATGTAAAATAGAAAAGAGCTAGAAAGGGGCCTGATACTGGTGAATATGAAGGAGTAAATATTGGTGATGATAATAATCCCAAGATGATAAACATTGGTAAATGTTGTTCGCCTGAAGAAAAAGAAGCTGCCAAATTGCTCTTTCTAGAATACAGAGATGTTTTCACTTGGAGCTATGAAGATTTGAAAAGCTATGGAGATGGAAAAATAAAACATCAGATTCCTTTGAAGTCTGATGTAGTGCCTTTCCAACAGAAGCAAAGGAATTATAATCCTAAAGTTGTAGATGCTATATTTAGGGAGGTGGATAAAATGTTGAAAGCTCAGATTATCTATCCTATCCATCACTCCACATGGATAGCTAATATAGTGCCAGTGCGGAAGAAGAATGGAGAAATTAGAATTTGTGTTGATTTTTGGAATTTGAATCAGGCATCTCTTAAGGATAACTTTGCACTTCCCAATATGGATTACTTGCTGCAGACAGTGGCTGGATCAAAAATGATGTCCATGCTTGATGGATTCTCAGGTTACAATTAGGTTGAAGTTGAAGAAAAAGATCAGCATAAGATGACATTTACTACACCATGGGGTACATTTGCATACTGCCAGATGCCTTTTGGTCTCATCAATGCTGGTGCCACCTTTCAGAGATGCATGAGTAAGACATTTGCTGATTTGAAGGATAAAATCATAGTTATATATTTAGATGATCATATTGTGTTTTCAAAGAAAAGAAAGGATCATATAGGGGATCTGAGAAGGGTATTGCAGAGATGTCGAGATGATGGAATTTCTCTTAATCCAAAAAAGTCTATGTTTTATGTAACGAAAGGGAAACTTCTTGGTCATATAGTCTCTTAAGAAGGAGTTAGAATTGAATTAGAGCGTGTTGAAGCCATTAGAAGATTAAGTCTACCAGTAAACAGAATGGGAGTTAAATCATTGTTTGGCCAAGTTAATTTCTTGAGGCGTTTCGTACTAGACTTTGTTGAAACAACTAAATGCATCATAAATATGATGAAAGGTAATTCAAATTTTAAGTGGAGTGAAGAAGGTAAGCAAGCTTTTCAAAATATTAAAAATGTCATTGCTCATGCTCCAGTATTATGTCATCCAGATTATAGCAGAGATTTCATTATTTATTGCTATCCATCTGAACATACTCTGTCAGCCATACTTATGCAGAAAAATGATAAAGGAATACAAGCTCCAATTGCTTTTATGAGCATTCCTCTAAAAATCCATGAGTTAAAATATTCTCAGATCAAAAAACATGCATTTGCGGTAGTCAAGGCACTAAAGAACTTTCGATTTTACATCTTACATTCGCATTCTATAGTTTATGTCTTAGATGTAGCAGTTAAAAGTGTCTTGATGCAGTAAGAGGTGGGATGCAATACCAGAGGATCATGGATAGCAAAAACAAAAGAATATGATATAGAAATTTGCCCTACCAAACTGATAAAGGGTAATTCTTTGTGTAGAGCAATTACAGAGGATAAATCTGAAAAAGAACTAGAAGGATCTGAAGAAAAATGACCAATTCTAGCTATGGGTCTTTGGGACACATGGTTTGAAGACATTGCTTATTTTCTAACATATGGAGAGTGTCCAGAAGGCATGATGTCAAGACAGAGGAGAGATCTCAGATTGAAGGCAGCTAAGTTTGTGATTTGGGATGGTAAGCTTTTTAAGAAGGCAATTGATGACACTTTTCTTAGATGTGTAGATGAGCAGCAACAAGAGAAATTATTGAAGACTTTTCATGATGAGGCCTATGGTGGGCACTTTTCATCTTCAGTGACAACATTCAAAATATTGAGACAGTGTTATTATTGGCCCGATATGTTTAGAGATGCATATGCTTGGGTAGCCAAGTGTGAGAAATGCAAAATGTTTACAGGGTGTCCTCAACTAGCTACTCTTCCATTGAAGCCTATCATTATTGAAGAGTATTTCTAGTAGTGGGGCCTTGATTTCATTGGGCCAATCAATCTAGTATCCAGTGCTGGTCACCAGTATAGAATAACCGCCACTGACTATTTCACCAAGTGGGTGGAAGCCAAGGCAACAAAGAAAACAACTTCTGAAGTGGTATGTGAATTCCTCAAAGAAAACATACTAGTTAGGTTTGGTGTTCCAATTAAATTAGTAATGGACAATGTGGCCTATTTTTCTTTAGTTGAGATTGCTAGTTTTTGTTTTGAATATGGAATCACTATTAGCCATTCATCAAATTATTTCCCACAGGGAAACGACCAGGCCGAATCCAGTAACAAAAATTTGGTGAATAAATTGTCAAGAAATTAGTGTCAGATAATCATAAGAACTGGCATAAGAAGATTCATGAGGCTTTGTGAGCAGATAGGGTAAAACCAAAAAGGGAAATTGTTATATCACCTTTCAAGCTAGTTTATGGAAATGAAGCAAATCTTCCTTTACCTTTGGAATTGGCCACAAACAAACTCAGAATAGTTATTGAAGATGACATCTACAAGGATGGATTAGAGAAGAGGATTCTTTATCTGAGCAAGCTAGAAGAGGAGAGAGCAGAAATAGTTGATCATATCACCCAACACCAGATGCGGGTGAAAGAGATATTTGATAGGAAGGGGAGACCACAAAAATTCATGATAGGTGATAGTGTGTTGCTATGGGATAAACACAGTGCTCCAAAGGGAATGCATAAGAAGTTTGAAAGTCTATGGAAAGGACCATTCGTGTTTCATCAAGCATCTGGAAACAATTCTTTCAAATTGGCTTATCAAGATGGCGAGGTACTACCACTGACCTTCAATGGTCAGGACTTGAAACTTTATCAAATGGCAAATTGAAATCAGGTAACCCCTGTATTGTACATAGTTGTGTTTTTCTCCTTTGTGTTCTCTAGTTTAGTTTCTTTTCCTTGTTTCCTTTTCCTTTGTTCCTGCTTCAGCTTTGTTGTGTTGCTGCCCTCTTTGTTTACCTTTTTGCGAAACTAGAGATTCAGGATTCATTTCTTAAACATGGGAATGTTTAAGTCCCTAGTCAGAGCCAGCTGTTCCCCCACTTTTCACCCGATAACCATGCTGTTAAAGTGGAAGATTTTGATCTCATAGTTAGGTCTGGTCATGTCTCGGTCTAGGGTTAAGTCTTTCATTGGATAGGCTATCCTTGTCGGGTTCCCCTGCTATTGGCTTATCTTTTCTAGCCAGTTGGGTTATTTGGAAGTCTTGTCATAATGGGTAGGTTATAGATCCTAACACGGTATGGATAATGTGCTCCTATTGATGTTCTTTCTCAAGCAGGATGATGATTCCAAGTCATGATCTTTAGGCACTTGCAAGGAATCAGAAGAAGGTTGATTCAAGTTTAAGAAGTAAAGTTTGGACAGACATGAATTTAGATTCAATTTTTTTGAGAACTTCTTGATGTAAGATGATTAAGGAGCAATTAAAAAGGCAGAGGCATGCAACAGTGATGAGTTCTTTTTGAACTCAGTTTTCCTCTATTCTCGGCATAACAGAGCTGAATATACACTTTTTAATGCATTTTCAATAGGCAATAAAGTATGATGCTTTTCATAATATAAAAGCATAGGTCACTTCTTTGAGTCCTCATGAACTCACTGGTGAAAATGACATGAATTTTGGTGCTAAAATGAAGAAGTTACAGGCCGGTGGGTTTTCCATTTTTTACTACTCCAAAGGCAGATTTCGCAACTCACTGGTGCATTTTCCGCAAAGAAGAATTGGTAATGTGTGGGTTTCACACTTGAAGGGTGCGATTTCCACAGGCTTTTGTTAAAAGAGAAGTTTATTTATATTGAAGTGTTTTAAAAGACACATGCTTTAAGTTATGGGCCCATGCACCAATGAGAGGGCGGTCGCATGATTGCATGAAATAAAATAATGCTATGGGATCATCTTACAATGAAGCCTGTTGGGACCCACATATGCCAACAGCACAAATGTGATAACATAAGTTGGGCAAGTTCATTTTGAGTGGTCGCATGATCACAAGAGTTTAAAACATGTTATGCGATCATGCAAGATGAAGCCATGTGGAGCCATGGGTCTGAAGGAATTTATACTATGTGGCGTGCTAAACAAGAATCACGGAGGTCACAAGATTGCAAGACTGAGAGAACTGTCTTGCGATCATGTGAGATCTCACCATGTGTTCTGGTGGGCCCTGTTTCTCAATAGGACCTGAGTTATGACATCGCATCGATGGTTCAAAACATTCCAAGGTTTCAATCCAACGATGGTTAGAATCACGCAATAGAAAGATGCTCAAAAAATAGCAACAAGGTGCCACCTGTCTCAGTGGACCCACGGGCACCAATTATAGAGTGGTCGCATGATCGCATGAATTAAAATAATACCATGCGATCATGCGACAACATAAATGGGTGACGAGAATAAGAAAATGCGACAAGGCAAAATGGAAGCCCGGGCATGTAAGAAAAGTCAATGACAGGAAAGACTAAATGGATGGTGCTCTGCTAGAATCCATGTGTGCCAATAGTAAAGCGGTCGCATGATCAGAAGGAATAAAAAAATGTCTTGCAATCATGCGAAAAGGTAAATAGTTAATGTCGGTAGGTGTGCAGAAGTGCAAGGAATATGCTTCAAGGCAAAGTCAGATTTCACCACATGGATTGACGCCTGAGCTTGGCGTAAAAGAAAGAGGAGCGGTCACATGATCGCAAGAAATAAAATAATCCCTTGCGATCATGCGAGATTGTGCCACGTGTGGTCGGCTACAGTCCAGCGCACATCAAATGGAGAATGACTAAAATATTATTGTTTCAACTTTTATTTAACATGTGCTCTAAGTTACTCGTGTACTCAAATTTGATAGGAGGAAAATGGGAGACTTGCTACTCCACTACCAACAGTGGATCAGGTTTCTCAGTCACGATCAAGGGAAAAGTAATAGTTCAGATATGTTAAGCACAGTGTCTTATTGACTATTTTCATGGATCCAGTCATGCAACTGTTCATGTAGCATCTTCAAGTGTATGTTGTAGAAGTCTATTCATTTCACCTTCTTGAAGGAAAATTAGATGAAGAGACAAAGTCATCTGGCTTCCTTTGTTGTAATGTCAAAAGAAGATGTCTCTAGTCTTTCCAAATTTTAGAATTTGAAACACTTCATATTCTTATGAAGGCCATATGATGTAATCTCTATATAAACTGATGAAAAAGTAAATACAAAGGTCAGAAAAATTATTGATGTATCAGACTTGATATTGTGGAGCTAGTAAAGAGTGTTTTATATCAATAATTTTCTGTTCCATTAGTTAGTTAGCAGTGGTTTCTATGTTTCTTTCTTTTAAATCTGAATTGCAAGAAGAAAGGAAGGATGTTTCATTCTTTTTGTTATGAGGATATGAATTAACCAGAGTAGAATGTGCTTTGGGAGATTCAAGGGAAGACTCATTGGAAGTTCTTAATCATTGCGATTACATTGTTGTAGATTGGTTAAACACTGAGTGTATGGATTCATAGTATGTGTGAGATCTACAACTTGGTTCATAGATTAGAAAGATCTCCTTGGCTGGATTAAGTTCTGTTTAGGCTTAATTCAGTTTGCCTCTTCTTCTCTTGGGTTAAGAGCATACCTTGTGTTAGTTTTAGGACCAAAACATAATTCATTACATATCATTCCATAAGGGAGTTGTACCTTCCAATTCAGAGAAAAGCCAACAATCATAAAGCGGCTTTTCAACTATTGTATTCAGATATTGTTCATAGTTTGGGCATTAAGAGTTATTATCATAAGAAATAAGAAAGGACAAATCTGTTTACTAACACATATCAAAGAAAATCATCAGATCCTGCATCTGTCTGTATGCACATGTATATATAATCATCAAAGAAAATCATAATAGAACTGCATCATCATATATATAATCCATCATATAGAGTCCATATAAAACAAATAAAATGTCCAAATGTTTAATGATATATCATAAATTATAATGTGTCCAAGGTGTGTCCATCAAGTCATAAACATAATGAAATACTGATACAATGATGTTGTAAATATTAAAGTGTATATAATTTGTCTATGAGCCACTGCCTCTGAAATCAATTTGTCGCTATTTATGTGATGCAATAAGCCCTGGAGCTGCTAGATCTCTTGAACCTGAAGGTGCTCTAGGAGGATGTGATGATATCCCTCCACTACTGTTTGGTCCCTACCTTTGATAAAAAACTATCCTCATTGCAAAAGAGTTATCTCTAAAGCTCCCAATCCACTGATCACTAGGTACACCCTATCTATATGCATCCTTCCAATAGGTGATCTCCCTACAAGCCCATACCATAACATGAAGACTATCTACATGGGGTCCTAACTCCTATGTCCTTTGTAGCTCATCTAGTAGAGCCTTAGACTCCCCTAGTCACTCTATGGTGATGTCTTGCTCATGCTTGATTATGACATTTTCACTCTCCAATCTCTCTACCCATCTCTCTAGTCTAGGGACATGGTCTGCCTGTAC
Source organism: Chamaecyparis obtusa (assembly GCA_027943335.1). Taxonomy (NCBI): domain Eukaryota; kingdom Viridiplantae; phylum Streptophyta; class Pinopsida; order Cupressales; family Cupressaceae; genus Chamaecyparis; species Chamaecyparis obtusa. The sequence continues at coordinate 80,909 of BSBK01005796.1, forward strand.
CTATGTCATTGCTAGTCTAACTAGCAATGAATCAGTGTCTAGGTCATCCTCCTCAGCAGTGTCCCTTTGTAGGTAGGAATCCTATCCACCAATGTCCATCTCTGGCTGCTCACCCTGGGCATCCACATATGGCATTTGCATGTCCTATCCTGCTATATCAAGCATATGCTTATCCTATATATCATCTTTTATGAGTCCACCCTGTACAACTCTCTCTTGGCCAAGTATCACATTAGGCTCATCCTATACCAACTTTGCATTCATAGGTACCTGTTCCTATCTTGTTGGATCCACCTGTATCAAGGTAGCTACTAGTATTTGTCCCACAACACCTACTAGAGCCTATAGCGGGGCACCTACGATACCCTATGTTGGAACCTCTCCTTGTACATGTCTTGTAGGGGGTGGCATCAGTCTCCGCAATCGCACACCTCCACCTCTCATTCAAGTCCTCGCTCTATCTCCCCTACCTCCAACAGGTCCACCATCACTTCCATCATCGACATTGCCACCATCATCTCTACCGTCAACTCTATCTCTCCCCTGAACTCTCCTATCCTGGCCTCACCGCCTGTCTCAGCATCTCTCTGCACCATCCCTATCTAGTGGCCTCTCTTCTAGATTGATCAACCTCAAGAATGGATGCTCCCTCAGGTGCCTCTCATAGTTTGTTGTCATCCCTAGGTCTACGACCCCCTATCTCATGGACCATGCTTGAAATGGCATGTCTAAGAACTCCTACCATGAAATATCAAATGATACCATAGGAACCCAATCTCATCTCTCCTAATGCATCTATGTGAACTCAATCACTCCCTATGGCATCCCCTACATCCTGTCAAACTGTCACAAGATTTAGGTAACCAACTGTCTCTCAATGATGTAAGGCATCCTCCCTATCAACCACTGGGAATCAAAATAGTATCTGAGCTAGCACTCATCCTCCCATAGCTCACATCCTAGGTAGGGTCTCCAAATAACATAATCAATAGTGTCAAAAGTATATCACCAGAACTCTAACTGACCCAGCTTATGCTAAGTCTAGATGGATGCATACAAAAAGATGTATGGCTACCCTGTGCCCTAGAACCACATCGCTACTGGCCATATGACCACAATATGCTCCCATGCCCACACATGGAGAAATGTGATGCTAGTAGATAAAGATGCACCTTTATGGTATACCACCTAATGAAAATTAGGATACAGATGTTCTAGAAGGCATACCCCCCAAGAAAAATGGGTCCTCTCATCCATCATACTTTGAAGAATTTGGCCCCAACCAACTGCAAAACCATGTGATCTCCAATCTAGACATACGTAGCCTCTGATCGCTCTAGCTAGAACAACAGGAAGTGGTTCATAGAAGTCAACCATGTCTCCCCAACTAATCTATGTCTCATCAATGTCGTCATCCCCAAACATTGCTCTGCACTCTATCAGTCCACCATGCTAATAATACTACACTAATTCTCCAGTGATAGGTAGTTAAAGGATGAGATAAACATCCTCTAATGTGACCATCATCTCTCCTATGGGGAGATGGAATGTGCTTGTCTCTAAGTTCCATCTCTCAACAAGAGCAGTTAGCATGCTTAGATTCATCTGAATATCAGGTGAATATACAATGTGATACAATCTAGTAGCCCAAATCAATAGCCTATCAGTATCTGATAGTGCCAGCCTTAGATTTTGAGTGACGGGATATCTCTCCAATGACATCAGAGTGTCTTTCATATCCTTCTATTAATAATCAACCAATCAAACTATCAGATTTTGATCAAGTTGAACTATCTATCTACCCTAACCTATCAAATTTAACACATGTTTATCAGATGTCTTTGTTGGAAAATTTTCTATACTAAAGTATATGACTATATATAGTGTTTTCATTATGGTAACAAAGTCATATAGTAGTTTGGAGTCAGTGCACTTCATGTGAAGATCAAAATTCAGCTAAGTGTTGAAGACTGGATAGTGTACAGAGTTCCTCCAGCTCAGAGCATATGCACCCATGTGTATGGATGAATTATGATATGTGCTCTAGAAGTTAAGTCAGTTAGACTATATGCATGCTTATTCTAAGAGTACATAAGAAGATATGTAGAGATGTGAAAGTTACAGTCAATTGAAGTTGCACAGCCAGTGTGTGCCAGCAGAGAATAGAGCAAACAACTGACAGTCAGTATTTTGGTTTGCGATCATAATGTAAAGTTGTAAAGGCCACATGCCCATTGTATTTAGGTTTTTGACATGTATATATGGATAATTGTAAGCATGCTTAAGCCAATTCATTTGGAAGTGTTGTTTGTAATTAGTTATGAGGCCGACCTAATTGTTTTGTTTGTATAAGTGCATAAATATAAGGTGCACCTATTGTATTTAGTATGGAATTTGTAATAGATTTGTGATAATTAGAGAAGAGGTATGCAAAGATAGCATATGATGTATTAGAGCTTTGCTAGAGGTCAAAGCATTAGTGCATCAAAGGAACTGATCTGACAAGCAGTGTCATAATGATAGTTCACATTGCAGATATAGTATGTATTTGATCTTAAAAGGTTGTAGCCTTCATCATCTGAGTAGTGAGCTCTAGGAAAGTGATTCCACTCCCCTAATAGGGGTCATTGTAAAAGACTCCTAACAGGGTCTAACCCTTAACAAGGTCTAATGTACTTAAAGAATTGTAAAGCTACTCCTAACAGGGTAAAGGTTCTTCTAACAAGGATCACAAAACACTAGTGCAGAATATTAGTGGGTGTCAATTCCCACTAGGGGTTTTACCTATTTAGGTTTCCCCATAATCATATTAGTGTCAAGTGTTATGTTTCATGTTTATATGAATGTTTAATTCAGTACTTAAGCATTTATAGTTCAATATAAAAAGAAAAATAAAAAAATAAAGTTTAGTGAACATTGATTCACCCCCCCTTGGTCTTAGTGTTCCCATTCCTAACAATTGGTATCAGAGCTCTAATCCTCAGCAAAGAAGTTTAACCACTTGAGGAGAACATGGACAAAGCATATATGAAACATCTGAATAAAATTCTTGAAGCAACCCTTCAAGACCTGGACAAATGGAAAAGAGAAATTGAAGAACTAAAAGAGAAAGTCAGTGATGCTTAATTGGTTAACAAGAAGCTAAGAAGGGATTTGAAAGAATTCTCTAACAATATTCTAGGAGCAATTGTCAAGAAACTGAATGAAGAAAAAGCATCTATACAAGAACAACTTGAAGAACTTGATGATAAGCTAATGAACAATCAGGATGTCTACAATGAACAAGTCAAGGAGAACCTTCAACTCAATGAAGAACTAAGACAAGAAAACATGGAAATCTTGGAGCTAAGGAATAGAAAAGAAAGCTTGAAGTCTGAATTGAAAGTAGCAAAAAGTCACATGGGCAAATTGCTCAACAGTGCTGATTTGGTAGAATCTTAGTTGTATGCAAAAAGAGCCAAAGGACACACTAGTTGTATTGGGTACAATGAAGCACAAAATTAGATTGACAGTATGCGAGCAAGAAAGGATCCACAAAAAGTCTCTATTGATGCTAAAAAGACTAAAGATCATACAAAAGACAATGGTGGACCACCTAAGAATGAGCGCATGCAAGTAGAACACACTTGTTTTGCATGTAACAAGCATGGACACATTGCAAGAAACTATAAAAGGTAAGACCTTTTAATGGATCTTGTTATACATGCAATAGATTTGGTCATAAAGCTATGAATTGCAAGACTAGTAAGAAGAACAGGATTCAAAGAGATCAAAGAAATCAAAATCAGACAAATGCAAGAAGTTCTCAGGATGTTACATGTCAGATATGTAACAATAATGGACACATAGAAAAATAATGCATAATGATGACTCATGTCAATGCATCAAGGAACATAAGGCCTCCTATTATTTGTCACACTTGTAACAAGGCTGGACATATCTCCAGATTTTTTAGAACAAGGATGCAAGGTCAAGAAAGCCCTAAAAAGGCCAAAGAACCATTTTTGAATCCATAAGGAGAATTTAATTTTTTCAAAGCCTCAAATGATGTGGGCATGATTTGGTCAGAGAAAAAGAAGGATAAGGTTGATGAGATTTTATTGGATGCATCCCTAGTGGATGCACCCTCTACATCTAGATGAATGGCCCTCAGGGTCATAGGGGGAGCTAATTTAGCTCTAGACCCCTGCATGGCTGGTATACTCATCCTCAGAGGTGTATAAGAACCTTTGTACAAGAGTACACATGCTGATTGTTAGCAGAGCTCAATTTTAAAATTTTGAAGTGACATCATGGTTTATGCGACGTGCATTAATGGTGGATTTTTCACTTTAAAGTACATAGAAGTCATTTGATTGCTCATTGCATTCAAATTCAGAGTGATAGGAGAGAAAAAAGAGCCTTGGAAATCATTGAAGTCTTTGAGATTGAATCTATTAGAGATTTGCTATAATTATCAGTGTACTTGATCGATTGTAGAAATCCTAGCTTGATTGCACCAATTCAGAAGCCATTAGATCATCTCTAAGTTCAGTTGGAAATCAATTAACAAGTTATGGCCACTTCGATTGTTTTTGATGTCGCTGAGAAGAAGAGATATGTTTTCAAGAGGCACCCATTTAAATCAAACCTAGATGATTTAGAGGGAGAATTCTCCTACATGCCGATGGGTGTCATGCATGTAGAAGACATAAGGGCTTACATCTATTGTAAGAAGGAAACAGTTGGTCTAGATAGGTTAAGGGCACACATGGACACCATGTTGAAATAGGATAAAACATTCATGGATGAATATGCCAAATGGAATGATCACCCCATTGTTGAATATGGCATGGAATATGAATTCTATGAGACTAAATGGATAACGATCTTATTGAGAAGAATCTATGATGATCTATTTTGGATTGGAGATATTCTAGTAAGAATCACAAGTGATCTAATTCATGAGATGATAGGCCTTTCTAGGATAGGCCCCCTCCTTCTAGTGGGTAAGGATGTCAAGAAAATGGTAGAGAAAATTTGTAAGTCAAGAAGCAATAGGCATGGCATGAATATTGAGCCGATTGAGCAAGAAGACATCAAATTGATGTCAATGATACTGGGTTACAAATTTCATCACACTAGCAGGGTGATTAGTGTATCTGCGGGCACTATTCTGGCAGCTATAAGAATTGTGAAAGAAGAAGGTGAATTCAACTTGTGTGAAATCATGTGCACATATTTGATAGATAACATGAAGGCTATCAAACATGAAAAAAACAAAGATATTCAGCTTTGGGTCCCTAATCATCTATATGTATCTTCATATAGTTGGTAAAGTTTCAGATATGTATTTGGATAAGTCCATTCAAACCATGCCACAGATATCACTTAAGGCATCCACTAAGAGCACCTTAAGAGATTATATCACATTGGAATTGAAGACCTTTAGGGTCAAGAAGTAGATGAGGTACAAGATTCCTGAGAATATTGTGGAAAAGTATAAAGACACAATTTGTTTTATGGTGGAGACAGACACTACATGTATGGAAATTGTTGAACCTAGAACTAAGTGGATTCATCCATTTGGGTATGAGGTAGAGGAACAAGTTCTTGAAGCCTATGCGTATGTATTGCTATCAGCCCCTAAAGATGATAATGAACCTAGGTGGGGAGCCCATGAAGAAAAGACTAGAGAAGTTGATGCTAAGTTGAAGAGTGCAGCAACAAAAATAAATGTTGCAAAGGTCACTTTTGAGATCTTGAGAATACATGGTGTATCCCAAGCAGACCTTGACAAGGAAAGGGAAGAGAATATTTCTCTAGAATTGAAGAGCACAACTATAGAGGAAGGACAAGAAGATCCCAAGATGAAGAAGATTAAAATTGAAAAAGAGGATGACACTCCTTCTATGCCCAAAGAATCCAGTGATCATATTGCTCCTCTAAAGTATGAACCAATGATCAAAATGAAGAAATAAGTAAGCACTAGTCATCCATCATTGTGAGCATTAAGGAGTAAGAAACCATGTCAAGCACCTCCTATGGCAGGATTCAGATAAAGTCTCAAAACCTTGAGCAGAAGAATTGTTGATGAGGGCAATATTGATTAGGTGAGAAAGTTCTATGAGACCTACTATGAAATTGATAGGTCGGAAATACATGGAATGATTATCAAACATATGATAAAGTTCAAGAAGATGTTTCTTGAATTGAAAACATAAATTCTAGATAAAGTATGGGATATTCTAGAACACCTAAAGAGACAAGAAAATGAAGAAGATCTAAGGATAAGAGAAAAAGTGCTACAAGATACTCTGCCAGTATGTTCCAAAGAAGAAGAGGCACTAATATTAAATTTGGTGAAGCCACACTTAAGGACAAAGATGATAACTCTTGACATTATGAACAAAGGCTATAATTTGATAACTCAAGAAATAGATAAATCTTTTGAGAAGGTACTCTCAGAGCAGCACATGAAACTACCTACTGGGCCCATCTCTCAAGCTCTTGGTATGCAAGACAAAGAAGTAGAGACCTTAAATGTACTATTGACAGGTCCTTAGGACTCAATGCCCATAGCAGAAACTCAATCAGAGGTAGATAAGTCTATGCCCATGTTAGAGTCACACAAAGACAAAACTATTATCATAGATAATGTGGAAGTAGCCATGGTGGCTACTGATAAGGATTTGGACAAGTTTGAGGAAGCATTTGTCAGTACTGAGGAAGCTCAAATCCTATGTAACAATACACCTCCCACTCAGCAAGAAAAAGTACCTATTGAAGATGTATCTGATAAGAAAGAAGAAGAAGAGGCAAAAAAGAAAGATGAAGTTACTTTTGTTCGACTAGTCAAGGTGAAGCAAGAGATGATGGAAAACACTCCCATCACTCCCTCAGCATGGTTGTCAAGTTTGACACCTAACACAACTAGTTTGGAATCCTGGAAAGAAGAAGACTTGATTAAGTTCAGCATCCTCACTGTGGAGAAGGGAAAGGAGAAGAAAGTCATGAGAAATCCTCTCCTGGTAGAATCAGTGAATATTTTGAATACTTTGTTTCTTGAAGATAAGAAAGTGCTAAATGTACATATGGTTGATGATGTGAGTTCAGTCCTCTCACAGTTTAAAAGCAATTTTTCTAGCATAGAAGAATCTGCGTCTGTAGTAGAAGAAGATAAGTACTTAAAGAAGAGACTAAATGAGCTAATGAGCAAATTTGCACTAGACTTGAATTCTCTTAAGTCTGGTCAAGCATCCTTGAAAGAATTTACTGATGAAGGAAGAAAGATCATTGCAACATGCATGGATTAAGACAAGCTCAGTGATGCTTACTTCAAGAAGATAAAAGAAGCAGAAGAAATGATTGAGCAGGTAAATAATTTAGTGTCAGACACATATAATAATGTGAACATGTGCAATAATGTCTACCAAGGACAGTTAGACAAGATTGAGAAGGAAGAAATAGAGATAACAAAGATAAGGTCCAAACAGACTCAGTTGAGGAATGGTCTTGCACCCTCTTTAGACATTCTTAGTCAGAACATAAAGGAGATTGATGCAACCATAATAACCTATGATCAAGGTTTGAGCATAGAATTGGAGAAGATGGATAAGCTTCAATATGCACTATGCGCCCATCTAAAAATAGTCAACTCTCTGATAACCTTCTAGAAGAAGGAGATCTAGAACCTCAAGATTGCATATCCAGATGTTTTCCCTCAGTGAGTATGTGTATATACATTTTTTGATGCGCCTTTTTCATTAATGTCAAAGGGGGAGTTGTGTATAGAATATGGAGTATATATATGTATAAGGACATATAAGTTTATGTATAGAAGAAATAAGTCAACAAAACTTTTTTTGTTAAGGGACAGTTAGAAACTTGGCCATATTCATTTGCTGCCATCAATGAAAAGGGGGGATATTCTTGGAAAGTTTCCTATACTAAAGTATATGACTATATATAGTGTTTTCATTATGGTAACAAAGTCATATAGCAGTTTGGAGTCAGCGCACTTCATGTGAAGATCAGAATTCGGCTAAGTATTGAAGACTAGATAGTGTACATAATTCCTATAGCTCAGAGCATCTGCGCCCATGCCTACGGATGAATTATGGTATGCACCCTAGAAGTTAAGTCAATTAGACTATACTCATTCTTAGTCTAAGAGTGCATAAGAAGATATGCAAAGATGTGAAAGTTAGAGCCAGTTGAACTTGCACAACCTGTGTGTTCCAGCAGAGAACAAAGAAAACAACCGACAGTTAGTATTTTGGTTTGTGATCATAATGTAAAGTTGTAAAGGCCATGCGCTCATTGTATTTAGGTTTCCGACATGTATATATGGATAATTTTAAGCACGCTTAAGCCAATTCAATTGGAAGCAGTGTTTTTAATTAGTTATAGGGTCGACCTAATTGTTTTGTTTGTATAAGCGCATAAATATAAGGTGCGCCTATTGTATTCAGTATGGAAGTTGTAATAGAGTTGTGATAAGAAGAGCAGAGGTATGAAAAGACAACATATTATGTATTAGAGCTTTGCTAGAGGTCAAAGCATCAACGCATCAAAGGAGCTGATCTGACAAGCAGTGTCACAGTGACAATTCACATTGCAGATATAGTGTGTATCTGATCTCAGAAGGTTTTAGCCTTCATCATTTGAGTGGTGAGCTCTAGGATAGTGAGTCCACTCCCCTAATAGGGATCATTGTAAAAGGCTCCTAATAGGGTCCAACTCTTAACAAGGTCTACTCTACTTAAAGCATTGTAAAGCTACTCCTAACAGGGTAAAGGATCTTCTAACAAGGATCACAAAACACTAGTGTAGAATATTAGTGAATGTCAATTCCCACTAGGGCTTTTACCTATTTGGGTTTCCCCATAATCATATTGGTGTTGAGTGTTATGTTTAATATTTATATGAATGTTTAATTCAGTAATTAAGCATTTAGAGTTCAGTATAAAGAGAAAAGTAAAACCATAAAGTTTAGTGAACACTTATTCAAATCCTCCCCCCTCTCTCAGTGTTCCCATTCCTAACAATCTTAATAGATGATTATATTAATTATCCACAATCAAGAAGGTTAAATAGTAACCATGCTACAATGTTACCTATCTTGACCAAGTCGATTGAACTATAATGCCGACAGATCAAATCATCTTATTAAAATGAAGTTTGACCTAATTCACATGCCAAATTATCCAAATTCTACCATCTAACATAAATGCACAACACAAAAGAAAGCTTGCATAGAACCCATTTTTATTTTCACAGATTTAACATTTGCGTAGATATCCTAAATATTTGTGCAACATCCTTAGGAAAATGCACAGTAACTATGAATGCACACTTTTATTTGAATTATATGTGGCAAAAAGTTTCTAATACACATATGTGCATCTATACTACATGTATGTGTAGAACTAGCCATTTATTGTGCAAGCATGGCCAGTTACTGCGCATACATGCACCACAACTACGGATTTGTTTAGTAGTCAAGAACAAAAAAATTTATATGCTAAAATATAGGTTCAAGCTATCCTAAACATGCTAGAAATCTATTGAAACATGTAGAAAATCATCAATTGTCAAAGCAGGATGAGTCACCTATCGGCTCTCCTGAATAGGGTGATCTCTGGAAGTGTCTAACTCTCTCAAATCGGCGGTCTAACAGTGGGAACGACATCTTTGCACCTCTGCTCTTCTCTCTCTCAAGCTCCAATCTCCAAATGACAAGTGTGCATAATGACCATATTGTAGACCCCTTAGCCCTATATATAGCTTGTGGACCTGTATTTTCTTGATGTGTGGACCCTACCTATCCATTTTCTTCCAATTCACACTGTTTTCACCCATATTTCTCCCATTTCTTTTGTGAGATTGATTTCCACACCAGGTTTTTCAAAAGAAAAAAAAAAAAATTAAATACATTAAATTTTGTTAATCAATCTCTCGAGGGGGCATGCATAGGCTGTCTGAGATATTGTTTGGGGTAGGGGCAAAAATGCTAGACTTTTTCTTTGAAACAATGTGACTAGCACATTATTTCAAAGAGGGGCAAAATGTATACACTAAAAAGTAACTTCGTTAATTAATTAAGTATTTATTATTTAATTAATATTTATTTCTCTATTTATTAGATAAATTATTCAATTTATTTAATAAATTCATTATAGTCAATTCTCCTATCCCCAGTCTTCTAAATAGTCTATTAAAGTGATTTAATCAATTACACAATCACTAATTATGAGTAAGTCCCCTTGTCCACTTCATCTACCGAGTCACTTGACACATCACCTTGGCTAAATAATTAATTATTTAATACTCATTTATCCTCACCCACACATGTCCTATCTTTAATAGCTATGTGGCCTCATAAGACTTGGTCTCATGACCACAGGTCTTCCCCTACACCAAGTCAGAAGGAAATCCCTATTCCTAAGGGCCTTCTCAAGCCACCTCTAAGGATCAAAGGTGACTCATGGGACACTTGTACAAAGAGTCCTCATGAGGAGAAAGTCCTTCCCTGATTAGTTTCTAGGACTTAATGGGCTTTACCTATGGTTTACAAGCTAGAATTTGATTTAGCTATTACTTTTGTTGATGAGCTATTAAAGAGCCATAGTGATCCTAATGCTAATAGATTTGGAACTTACAAGGAGAAGTATATTTAAGTTGTCGATACATTCAATGCTCTAGTGATTGAAAAGAAAGTTAGAAAGGAGGTTGAGCAGTTCTTTAGGTGGGAAGGCTTCACTTAGGAAGCTATAGATAAAGAAAGATAAAAACATGAAGCTAAGAAAGATGGCACTTCAGCTACAACTATATTTGTAGACATGAAGACATAGAAGTTGTTTCTTTTACAACTAGTAGAGCCCCAATGAGTAGACAAACATGAAGTAAAATAGTTAAGAAGGAGAAAACCTCTCCTCCTTCCAAGACTGTTATGAAGAAAATGGTAAAGAAAAAACAATGTGAGTGCACAAAGGAAAAGGAGGCTACTCCAAAAAAGGTTGTTGGCAAAAGGAACAAAGAAAAGAAAAAATGGTACAAAGAAGTGCAAGAGGAATCTAAAGGAATAGAATCAGAACAAGAGAAAAAATAACTTAAGGCTCAAGGTAAGAAGCCTAAAGTGGTTGGTGCCCCTACCACAAAATCATTTAAGCCAGACTTAAGTAAATTTGTCTTTGTTGATAAATCATTGATGAAGTCAAAAGGTGGGGTATACTTGTTGGTGTTAAAAAATATTATGATAAATTTAGTGAAAAAGATTAGAGGAAAGTTGAAGATTCTATTGCAGGAAGTATGAATAAGCTCAGTCAAGTACTTATGCAATTGCAAGATCAAATCCCCTCTTCCCTATACAATAAAATTGAAGCTAGATGGAAGAGATAATTAAAGAAAGATAAATAACTAATTGAATATGTCTTAATGCATGTAAAGCCTAAACTTATAGAAAAAGAGATAAAGGACATTTTATATAAGGCTAGACCTACATTTAAGATAAATACAAGAGTTACAAGACTAATGATTGGAAATTCTCAATCATTGCAAGATGAAATTGAGATCATCCTTAAAAATACATTACATATTGTAGAGGATAAGAAGGATGAAGTGGAAAAGGAACAGGAAAAAGGAGAGAGTGAGGAAGAAGATGTGGTTGCTCTTATAGATGATGGGTGAACAATAAATGGTGTAAAGGTCACACAAGGTAACAATCTTTTGGATGATCCTGCGGATACAATGGACATCACAGGTGATGTTCTGGTAAAGGAGATTCGTGAGGAAAAAAAGGACACTCAAGATCAATAAAAAAAAAGACTAATGTAGAGTAACTAGTAAACATTTGACCAAAGATACATTAGATGAACAACAATAGGTACCGATGATGGATGAAACAAGTAGAAATGAAGAAGCAAAAAATATAGATAAGGAGAAGATTATAGACAAGGACATAGAAAAGGTAACCACTATCTAGTCTATGTCTTCAATTATTATTGGAATGGATGAAGATATTCCTTCTATTAAAGGGTAAATTAATATAAGTTATATGACCCCAAAAGAGTTGATGGATATTTTCAATGCAATTAAGTAAAAAGAAAAGATGGAAAAATTGAAACAAGAGGCATGGATAATATTGAATTCCAAATAAATTTTGTTTGACTTAGTGCCTGATATAAATTTTGATGAGAAGGCCACATGAATTGAATAGTTGAGTTAGTTGGATCTAGATACCATTGAGAAAATAAAACTCTTAGAGGATGTTGCAAAGTTATGAGGGCATAAAAGAATTATGAAAAGAAGAGAACTAAGAAATTAGGTCAGTTTATTGGATGTGAAAAGAAGATCTTGACAATAGCAGTGAATAAGGTGATAGATTTATTGACTAAAGGAGGTAAGATTCTCACATCTACATTAGATTTTTCACAATTTTTGAAGAATCTAGAGAGGAAGAGATCTGAAGTTCAACATGAGCTAAGATATCTGACATAAAATTTTGATCCTATCAATGGTTCTAGTATAAGTTTTGGAGCCCAAGTTAGTGCAATCAATCATAAGCTTAAGGCTTATACAGATGAGAAAGAAAAGAGGATTTCTAATTTTGTGGAGTTACAAAATTTATATATCCCTAAGGTGGACATCCTATGAAAAGGAGTTAAAGAGGAAGAAATTTTTTTGGCTACTCCTAATATGTGAATAGTACATAAAATGGGAGAACTTGCACATCAACTACATCAACAAATGTTGATTATGGATAATCTTCAGATTATTTGGATTAATGATTTATAGGTGTTTAAGGAAAAATTCATTTCTATATTCAATAGATTTTAAACTTGTGGATGCTACTCCATACTTAAAAAATTTTACTTTTTGAATATCATTGTATACCTTTGTCATTGTTGTCAATGGGGAGTAGTATAGGATGAAAATTGGCTAAGTATTTATTAAGGGGGAGAAACATAGTTATGATAGTTAGAGTTATGATTGTATTCTCTATAACTTTTTATGTTGGATGTTTTACACTTTTGCATGGTTAGACACTTAGAAAATTTTCTTTCTCTAAGTGTTTCCATTAATGCCAAAGGGGGAGATTATCGACATTTGATGAAGGTGTTAGAGATATTGTTTTCATGTGATGAATCTTGGAGTGTTTTCACTACTAGAAATAAAGTCTTTTAGGATGAATGAATTCATTAGACCATTGGTAAACATGACTACATAAGGAATTCTCTAAGTATCAAGTGTATTGGTGATAACACATTCAATCGTGGTGAATGCAATGAGTGGTGATGATATGAAGAGATCCAGTGGTGCGATTCGAAAGGTATAATCTACAGATTCATATTAGCCTAAACTTCTATTATTGTGTAAGGTGATTCAAAGTAAAAATGAAGATTTGGAAGGAAACACTAGGGTTATCGAGTAGAACAGTCAACTGGTTTAACAAGGTGATGGAAGCAAGGTAGTGGTTGGATTAAAAAGATATTGATTATTATTATTTTTAATTGTATTGTTGAGATCCAACCTTGAGGATCACAATTTATTATGTTGGCCCTGATCTCTTACACATTTGTATGAATTTTGGAGGTCGACATCAGTAACACATTTTAGGTTTATTCCACCAACGTAAAAGTGTATATATGAGATGAAATTAAAGGGTAAAGATGATGGTTAGATGTTGTGATGGTTATCATCATTAAAGGTGAAGTGTGTATGGTTAGAGAAGTTATTTGAGTAGAGACAGAGTGGATCTGTCAGGATGAGTGTGCTACAATTGGATCTTTTTTATTGAATTCTTTCTCAAGGAAAGTTCTAATAGGCTTGCAGTTAAAATCCTTTAGCCATGTTACTCCTAACAGGGTATGCAATATACTAAAATATTTTAATTTTAATCCTTCTAATGAGGTGATTCTCAGAAAGAGTTATAAATACCATAACAAGGTAGTTCCTAATAGGACTTTGTAATAGCTTTTATCTGGGCTATAGATACTCTTACTCAGGTATACCCTTAGAAGGATGTTGTAATTGCTCCTAATAGGGTAGATATTATTTGGTGCACTAGTGGTATTAGTGGGTGCTAATTCTCACCATAGTTTTTCCCTCTAATAAGGGTTTCCATGGAGAAATTTAGGTATTTTTGTATTGAATTCTTGTGTATGTTTCATGTGTTGTGCTTATATTTTATATTTAATTTTTCATGTTGGTTAATTTGCAAGTTTGGTAAAAGATTTAATAAATATGTGGTTGCACTGATTCACCCCTTCGCCCCCTCTCAGTTCCATTTAACATTAAAACAAGAGAAAATACACACGGATCTCTCAAGTATTGTTCTATTAAACATCATAGTTTCTCAATTCTCTTCAGGAGAAAATGAAACAACTTTAATCCTATGGATACCATTATCTACACAAAAATTATCAAATTATGATGAGAAAAAATCTCCTCCATGATAAATGTTTAAGGACTTAATCTTGTGCCCAATTTGATTTTCAACAAGAGCTTTAAATATTTTGAATTTAGAAAAAAAAATTGATTTGTTTGAAATCATGTAAATACAAAATTTCCTTCTATAATCATCTAGAAATGTAACAAATTAATTAGGCCCTCCAATAGAGATTACCTAAGTTGGTCCAAAAATGTCAGAATGAACTAGCTGCAATGGTGTGCTTCTCATGCTCGGTCTTCAAGAAGTTGACCCACTTCTACTTTCCATAAAGATAATGCTCACAAAATTATAAATCAATAGATCTCAAACCTAGCAATTGTTCTCTTTTTAGCATAACATCAAGTCCTTTTCAACTCATGTGTCTGAGCCTTTGATGTCAAAGCTTTGAGTTTTTATCCATAGCTGACATAGCAGATCTCACTTCACCATTGCTTTCTAGAACATATAAACTACCAACTCTTCTCCCTTTGCAACTATGGACACTCGCTTGGTTATTTTCCAAGGTTAAAAGCACAATTGAGTGTCACCTTTTAGGCTAACTCAAATTACTCGGCAAAGTTACACTTGACTGAGTCTAACTTGGTTGAGTATACGTAGGGCCACATGGTGCCGAATGGCATCCAGGTGGCCCAGTAGGCTGAGCTGAATGCTACTTGGCTGAGTAGGACTTGGTGGAGTCTAAATGATATTTTTAATATCAAAAAACATATCAAGCCCCTCATTTGCACACTATTTGGTTGTTTGTGTGGGGCTGACCCCTAGGGGGACTTGGTTGAGTTGGACTAAGCCCAGTCAAACTCGGCCTAGTCAGACTCAGCTGAGTCTACCTAGGTGGCATGCCATGTTGGCAGCCAAACCTCCAAAAATACAAAAAAAGAAAAATTTTACACTTTTGTTGTAACTTTCTCTCATCAAAATAGAAGATGTTGAAAAACTAAAAGTACCCTTTCATAGATCTTGGAAATACAATTCTGGACAAATAAATTTTATATTGTTTCAACTACAAAACGTTAATGAAATTTGCTAAAAACTACATGTAGGTATATTAAACTTTGAGAAGACGTTGATTCAAAAAATATAGAAAAATGCTAAATCAATTCAGAAATTTTTTAAAATCATATAAGACACTAGAGGAGAAAGTCCTCTTCAATAATATGAAATTTATTTGGTTTTTGTCATAGTTTTGATAGGGCAAAAGTGATGGGAGAAAATAAATGTTTATTTCAGGTAAGTTCAACTTTGAATACTTATAATAGGTAAACTATAGATCAAAAACACTTCTTCCTTTTTCCTTGCAATAGATATACATGTCATCTAAAATATATTATGAAATTGGAGGGAAAAATAATGTTTTACTTATAATGATGTGACAGGAAGTAAACTCCCTGATTTGTAGTATTTTTCAGGATATGAAAAATAGATTTAAAGAATCAAAAAAACATATTATTTTTTTCTCAAATTAATTTTTAAAAATTATGAGCATAAAATTCATCCTATTTTACACATTTCATCAGTTTACATCATCTTCAAATTCTCAACAGAAATGTGACTTTTATGCCCTTGAATTTTTTCAGTTTTAGTGTTGTTAGCCTCTTCCTTCGTAAAAGGGTGACAACTTATTGTGCTTTTACCCCAAAGTATCATGATAAAAGAAAGTATTGCAGTCTTGAGTTTAGAGTTTATAAACAAAAATAAGATATTTTTTTGGTTTGGAACATGACAAACATCCTTTAACAACCATTTACCACCACCTTTTAATGATAACATAACATCACCTTTTCCAATGATTTTAAAAGCTTTATTGTTGCCTAAAAACACACTTTCAAACTCACCTTCTTGATAATTTGTGAAAGCCTCTATACAAGAAGAGGCATGATAAGAGGCTCCTAAATCAAGCACCCACGAATATGAAATGGTGTCACTTGTTGATAATACTAAAATAATATCATTTTTTTCATAAGCGATATTTCTCTCATTGTCCCTAACTATTTCTTGTGCCTTTTTGTAAGAGATACAATTCTTCTTTATATGACCCAATTTTTCACAAAACTAACAATCCCCATTTTTTCCCCTAGACTTTGATCTTTTTGCAGATTTGGATCTCCTTTTTTTGTTGAAATTTCTACCTCTTTTATGACTTCTTCCTCTATTTTCAATGCTCATGACCGTTAAGGCATCACTAGATGAAGGCTCTTCATTCTTTGTCCTCGTATCTTCACTGAGAAGAGTAGCTGCAACTTCGTAAAAAAAAAAACTTTTTCTTGTCAGATACCAAAGTGTTTATCACTCTGACAACTCCACCTAGCTGCTTGGTAAAGAGAATATAAGATAACCACTTTGTTCTCATTATCTTGTGTCATGTCCACTGAATTCACTTGCCTAATTTGAGTATTAAACTCATTTAGGTAGTCTTTTGTGGTTCCACTTTCATTCATCTTGAGTTTATACTTCTTCATGATGAATACTTTATTTACAGTCAATGCCATTGCATATGTGGTTGTAAGATTGTTCCATATCGCCTTTTTTGTTGTTTTAGTTGTGACATTAAAAAAAACATTATTGGACATCAAAAGAATTATTATTGCCCTTGCCTTCTTGTCTAATATTTCTCAATCTTCAACTTTTATCAAAGTTGGCTTCTTCAATTTCCCCTCTATTGCAGGAAAAGTATCTTGCTTGATTAATAGTGAGTCCACTTGTACTTTCCATAAACCAAAATTATGGCCTAAGAATTTCTCTACCTTTGACTCCTCCATAAGTCTAAAAATTCTTCAGCGATTTCCAATCAACTTCACCCAAGATTTGATACCAATTGTAAATATGAAAGAGAAAAAAGAAACATACAAAATAA
This sequence comes from Chamaecyparis obtusa, assembly GCA_027943335.1. Taxonomy (NCBI): domain Eukaryota; kingdom Viridiplantae; phylum Streptophyta; class Pinopsida; order Cupressales; family Cupressaceae; genus Chamaecyparis; species Chamaecyparis obtusa. The sequence goes on from BSBK01005796.1 coordinate 98,194, forward strand.
CAATAAATAAAATAAGAGAGAACACATAAATTTATAGTGGTTGAGCTTCAACCTACATCCACTCTTGAAGCAATGGAATTATTTTATTAATAAGAGATAAACATTATATCCAATAAATAGTAGCTTTAAACATAAATACATCTCCAATTGATTGTTGCATATCCATCAAGGAATTTGAACAGGCTGAGGTAATTGGAGGGAAACAGGTTTTAACTATTGGGCTTCACACCACAAAGTTAAGACATCTAGGATGTGCTCATTTGAGGAAGGACTATCATTCTCATACTTGTTAAGGCATCAATTTTTTTGTTACAACATTTCTTCAATCTATAATAAATATGTTTCATTTAATTAATTTTGACATTATATAAACATTGTGTAAGAGTGCAGTCTTATGGAGAGGCTTTATATTTATTTTTAAGAATTAGGAGGTCCCATGAAACAAAAAGAAACATTGATACATGATTGGTTAGAATCTACCCTAAAAAATAGCCGCTCTTACTTTTTAGGACTATACATTGACATTGGTTGAGATTTTGTGGGCTAGAAAATTGTGTCATCAGCTTAAGTTTTGGAGCTTAAATTTTTAAGCATCTACTAACTAAAAAATTCATTGGACCATCCACTTTAAAATGATCTTAAAAAATTTCAGCTACACCCACTAAATATTTTTGGAAGTCTCCATCCATAAGATCTCAACCTAAAAGTCACATTCAAAAAATAATACTCTAATTCATGTTTGAATATCCTTACTTTTATATATGTCTGGCAACCCAAAACAACTAATGTATCTATACAAAACAATATTATTTATTGAATAATAACATTAACAAAATATAAACAATAATAATTTAAAATTAAAAACAATTCAAACTTTACACAATGTCGTATTAGGAATATGATATATAAAACCATTCATGTCATCAAATGTAAAGATTAATGGTAACTGTGTACCCAGACTTGTGAAATAGAATGATTCAAGTATTCAACAACTTTCAACTTGGATATGAAAATCTAATGCATAGGTTAAGTACAAAGAAACTGGAAAGACAAAAAGTGAATTCAAAATTCTATTCTAATTCTTCACCGAATACACAGTTTGCAGAGCTGTCATGCCCAAAATAAGTATCGCCCCCACAAGGGAGAAGAAATACCATGGCCTTGAAAAATATTCCTCTTTAAACTGAGTCAGCCACACCTTCCATTGACTTCCATAATGTTCCCTCACCTTTCTCATCACCGTCTCCATGTCTTCGTTCGGATGGAATGCAATTCCGTACTTTAGATGGTTGAACATCTGTGCTGTTTCACTATCTGTGGCAGCCAAGTTAACAATGATCCCTGATTTTCGAAGGATTAAAACATCTTTTTCTGTATCAATTAAATCATCGAAGAGGTATACATATTGTGAAATTACTGTTTCATATGGAGACCATGAACACCTCTGACATTCTTCATATGCCATCAAATTCCGCAAGAAATTTTCTGTGTATTCATCCACACAGATCTGAGGGAGGTAAAGTGTACTGTTTCCAAACCATTTTTTTTCAAATCCAAGTTTGCCTGGTTGAAATTTTATGCCAGCACCTTTCAATAATTGTGCACAAGGGGTAGATCTGCTATCCTTGAAAGATTGCTGATTAAAATTGGAGCTTCTCCACCATCCAGTTTTATTGGGGTCATTGTTGTTGATAACAACAGCAGTAGACGAAACCAGACTTGAATGGGTTAACAGATTTTTAACCATTATTCTATATAGATCCAGTAGATGACATGGAGGTGGATTTTTCCGCATTTCTTCCTTCAATTTCTGTTTACTGACTTGAAGTGATACAGATGGGTAAAATGGAAATCCCTCAAACAGTGGGATTTCGTATAACAGTTCAGCTAGCACTTCTGTTGCCTTTTCAAAGGTTCGAAACTCTAACTTGAGTAGAGTTATGAGAATACACAAGGGAATTTGGTTTTCAAGTTTTATAATGTCATTTGATATGACAAGATACATGATGTTAACTACATCCAAATTTTGAAAAACAAGACTAAAGTAATTCCTATCACTCTCACGTCTTGTTTGCCCAACGCTTTTACAAAATTCAAGAATAAAACAAGCATCCATTGTTAACATCCAACACAATGTCTCTCCATCCCAGTCAATTGGTTCTGCATAGCACTCTCTTATTTCATTCTCCAACTTTCGAACCTCTGCAATCATGGTGGTCACATCTGTCTTCAATCTCGCCACCACTCTATGAAGTGCTTGGAGCTTATACTGATCCATTCTACATAGATGGGGGTCTTTGCGATGATGGTAAGGGCCAAATGATATATCATAAGGATAATAGTATTCCGGATTATTAATCCTGATACATTTAAGCACTCTAAAAATGCAAACTTTTGTAGACGCTTGCCACAATTGCCGTGGAGGATTGAATGTGCTCTTTACATGGCTAAGCCATGATTCAGTTGAAGCATTGCCTGATGTTTGGGCTTCGACATTAGAGATGTGTGGTATAGCCATCTCCTCTGTCTTTTATCCTCCTCGAGAATTATCTTACAAATAATATGCCATCTTAGTCTGTATATCAAACATGACAACCAATAGTCAGATTAATGTTCTCAGTTGAGCTATATAGAAGAAAATAGCATTTCTAATTAATTATGGACATTGAGTTCAATGGTGAAATTCATATTCTAGGTATTTAGATAATCTTATGATCTCAAACTAGAGAAATGTTGTAAAGAAAAATATATTACATATATAAAGCAAAACTTGAACATACCTTAGTCTCTTAAGTCGTGTATACCCAGAAGCATTTACTCACAATTTCTAGTGTCACCCTCCTCCTTACCAGTGCTCACAGTTTGAGGGAATACTCCATCTACTTAAATGAAGACTCCGCCTTACCTACTACATATTACATAAGACTTGGCCGAGAAAAAGACCATAAAGTTAATAATAGAATAAGACTTCCTGAGGAAAACACCATAAAGTCAAGATTAACCTAAAACTTCGCTGAGGAAGAGACCACAAAGTCAAGATTAAAATGGCACACAACTTATAGTTGCGAGTGGAAACCTAGTAAAAGAAATTGTCGAGGTGGACCTCCTTGCATTTTCCACCCTTCTTTTGTCTCCGGGCTGGCAAGTTCAGGTTGTTCCAACGATGTTTTCGCATCAGATGAATGAGGATGGTTATTGATTTGAAATTATTACAGCTTCAAGTATTCACACTTGAATAGACTTCCACATTTACCATGTACTTCGCCTATATTGTCATCATTTATATTTTCTTGTATATATAATTATATATAATTAATTTTGTGTGAGATAAATTAATAGGTCATTTAATTAATGATGTTATTTGTGTAATAATAATTATCAAAGAAAAAGCGATAACTTTAAATTTAACTATACATTCACTTATAGATTGTATCATCATTTATCTATTATGTGATATGTTACTATCATTAAGTTTTACAACATGAAAAGTATGTTATTGAGTGTTGAGTTTGCAATGGTGTAACATGATGAGGGAGAGATCATTCCACCTATGCTATGAAGCAAAAGCCATATACTTATAGTTTCATAATTGTAGACCAACTAAAAAAACTCACTTGAGAGAGCCAAATGACTGATTTATTATGATATTTTAAGTCGTTGTTCTAGAAATTATATTCTTGAATGTATAGATAATAAATTTTTGCTTCTTTCTTGTAGTTAATTTTCATATATAATATTTAATTCTTTATCTACATTAAATTTAGTAAATTAGAGAATTAGTAGTTGTAGACACCTAAAATAATCTATATATTACATTCACATTTATCTAGTTATTTCCTCATCCATGCTAACATGTTCATCAATAATGTTATTATTTAATTAACATAACTCATCAAGATTTAATTGTAATATTTAATTAGTCTAGGTTACACCTCATAATTCACCCTTCGCTTTTGTCTCAAGGGTGGCACGTTCAAATAATTTTAACAATTTTTTGCCTTAGATGGATGGTGTCAGTTATTGATTTATATTTATTAAATTGAGCTTCAAGAATTCACATTTGAGTAAGCTCCCACATTTATCATGTACTTTGGCCATATTGCCAACATTTACATTTTCATGTACATAATTGTGTTTTACATGAGATAAATTGATAAGTAGGAATTATTCCACAACAAGTCAAATTGTGATATTTCTATCGATATTCAACTATGTAGTTTTCAAATCAAACCTATTGATACATGTTTCATTAGGATTCAGCTATGTAGTTTTCAAGTCAATCTCATTGAGCCATGTTTCATCAGAATTCAACAATGCAATTTTTTAGTCAAACTCATTTACCCATGTTTCATGAGATATGGATCATTGAGTTTGACTTGAAAACTACACATTGAATCCTAATAGCAATATCACAATGACATAAATTGATAGGTCATTTAACAAAAGGTGATGTGTGTGTAATAAAGATACCAAAGAAGTGATAACTTCAAATTCAACTAGATACATTTACTTCTAGACCATATCCTCATCTACCTATTACATGATGTACATTATCTTCATTAAGTTTTACTGCATGACAAGGTATGTTAATGATATTGACTTTGCAATGATGTAGCATGATGAGGGAGAGCTAATTCCACATATGTGATATAGGAGGGGCCATGTATTGATAGTCTCATAACTGTAGACCTAATCAAAAAATTTCACTTTAGAGAGCTAAATGGTCGATTTAATAATTAAGTCATTGTTCTAGAAAATGCATTCTAGAGTGTATACATAATTAATTTGAACTTCTTTCTTGTACTTGATTTTCATATAAATTTTTTGATTCTTCATCTATGTTACATTTATTAAACAAGAAAATTCGTAGTTGTAGACACCTAAAATCATCTATATATCTCATTCACATTAATCCAATTATTTCTTAATCTACGCTAACATCTTCATCAATAATGTAATTATTTTGTTAGCATTGCTCATCAAGAACCAATTATATTATTTAATTTGTCTAGATTACACTTCATAAATTTTAATTAAAAAATCCATGCACATTTAATTAAACAACTTGTTTTCTATATCATGTTGATAATTAATTATTTTTTATTTGATTATTGTTTTCCATCACCTAGATCCAAAAATAAATAATCAATTAATTTTTTCCCTCCTACTTTTGGTTGCAACTATTTCTTTTGACTTTTAAATTTTTTATCAATAAATAATGATATATTTCATGATGTTTGTTGGCTTGATATTCCTTTTATTTTTAAGAATTGCGTCCTTGAAATTTAATTGACATATTTACATATTTTTCCTCAATGTAACTTAATAGTTGTATGATGATATTTTTCTATTTGTGGTTCTAGGAAGGACATCTTATCACAACCTTAGCACATTCGTGTTGGTGGGGTATCGATTGTATTTTTAGATTTAGTGTGATGGTCTAGTGTTTCTTCCTATAAGTTTGTGCTCATATGAAATTAGAGTTGAGTTTGAAATGAACTTATTCTTGTCATTACATTTGTGTACGCTTACTTTCATTTGACTTTATTAATTTTAGTAATAAAATAGGGGCTTTTTAATCTAACATCATTTCATGATGCGAAGAACTTGGAAGTGCTATGGTTATTAACAATGACATATTTTATTTCATATTGGTTTGTTTTATAAGTTTTTATATGATTTTGTATTTTCATTGGTACTAGATGATATTGATGACACTAGCCATGTACCTCTTCTAAATGTTATTTGTGGGATTTTTAATGTCTTGATTCATAAGTTAAAATTTGACATTAATCATATAAGTGGAGTTTCAAGATGTATGGATGACCCTTGTTTGATGTTCTCATCATATTATGGTGTTGAAAGTCTTTAAGTTTTTGTCACATATTCATGTATGTTTGTTACCATAGAGGAATTACTTTTGGAATAATGTTCTAACTTACGATTATCGATTGATTTGGATATGCTAATATGTGAAGGTTTTCTTGTTCTAATAAGTATACCATAATTTTAAGTGGAGTTTAGTAGGATATGTTAGCAACTAGCTATAATTTATATTCTAGTTTTTACTGAGTTTCTAGTAGCTATTAAGTCATATTTTTAAAATTATATTTGGGGTTGACATTCAAATATTGAGTTGAGAATGAATTCATGATTTTGCATGGTAATTAGTACTTCTTCGCCTTTGGATAGAATCTTACCTTTCATGCATTCATATAATGGAGCATGAGAGGGTTCTAGTTTGAGATAATGATCATTATGTGAGAGGGTTGCACTTCAACCATATTGTCAACACTTACATTTTCTTGTATGTAATTATATTTTGTGCGAGTTAAATTGATAATCCATTTAATGAATGATATTTTTTGTGCAATAATAATATCAAAGGGAAAGTGATAACTTCAAATTCAATTATGCATTCATTTATAGACCATATCTTCATTTACCTATCACTTGATATGTTATTTTTATTAGGTTTTACAACATGACAATGTATGTTATTGAATGTTGAGTTTGCAATGGTGTAACATGATGAAGGAGAGCTCATTCTACCATATTCCGTAAAGGAGGAGTCGTGTATTGATAATTGTAGACCCACTCTAAATAAACTCACTTGAGAGAGCTAAATGGCTGATTTATTAAGATATTTTGAGTCATTGATCTAAAAAATACATTTTCAATGTATACATAATTAATTTGAACTTAATTTTTATATAAAATATTTAATTCCTTATTTACATTAAATTTAGTAAACTAGAAAATTACTAGTTGTACATACACCTAAAATCATTTATTTATCATATTCACATTAATCTAGTTATTTCATAGTCTACACTAACATGTTCATGAATATTTTAATTATTTAATTTACATAGCTCGTCAAGATTAATTATATTATTTAATTAGTCTAGGTTACAACTCATAATAATTTAAAATTTTATCCACATTATACAACTTATTTTCTGTGATATTGATAATGAATTCAATTTTTTTGTTATTTAATTATTTCCTTTACCATTACCTATCCTAAAATAAATAAATAATTAATTTCTTTCCCTTTTACTTTTAGTTGCAACAATTTGTTTTGACTTTCTAATTTTTTTTCAATAAATGAACATATATTTCAAGAGGTTTGTTGGTTTGATATTCCTTTTATTTCTAAGGATTGTGTCCTTGAATTTTATTGATATATTTACATATTTTTCCTCAATGTTTAGTACTTGTATGAGGATATTTTTCTATTTATGGTTCTAGGAAGGGCATATTGTCACAACCTTGGCTCATTCATGTTGATAGGTTATCGATTATATTTTTAGATTTTGTGTGATGGTCTAGCGCGTATTCCTATAGGGTTTTGCTAATATAAAATTAGATTTGAGGTTGAAATGAACTTAATATAGTCATTACATTTGTGTATTCTTACTTTTATTGGACTTCATTAATTTTTTTAATAAAATTGGGGCTTTTTAATCTAACATCATTTCATGATGTGAAGAACTTGGAAGAGCTATGGTGATTAACAGTGATATTTTATTTCATGTTGGTTTATTTTATAAGTTTTTATATCATTTTGTATTCTCTTCGGTACTAGATGGTATTGATGACACTAGCCATGCAGTTCTTCTAAGTGGTATTGGTGGGATTTTTTATATCTTGATTCATAAGTTCAAATTTGATATTACTTGTATAATTAGAGTTTCAAGATGTATGATTGAACAATGTTTGATTTTGCAATCATATTATGATGTTAAAAGTTTTTAATTTGTTTGTTACCTTAGAGGAATTATTTTTGTAATAATGAATATATAGTGACTTGTGATTATTGACTGATTTGGATATACTACTAAATGAAGGATTTATTGTTCTAATGAGTATACCATATTTTTAAGTGATGTTTAGTAGGATATGTAAGTAACTACCTATAATTTCTCTTCTAGTTGTTAGTGAGTTTCAGGAAGCTATTAAGTCCTTTTTAAATATTATATTTGGGGTTGACATTCAATTCTTAAGCTGAGAAATAATTCATAATTCTACGTGGTAATTAGCATTTCTTCGCCTTTGGAAGAATCTTACCTTTTGTGCATTTACATAATGGAGCATGAGAGGGTGGTCATTATGATGGGTAAAAGCACAAAGTTGTGTTGTGTTTCAAGATAACTTATCAGCATAGTTGAATTTGAATGTTTCTAACTAAAACTCAATTTTGGTCAAACATATGGTCTAGCTAGATTCATTCTACCTAAGTTAGATAAGTGCTTCAACTTTTCCAATTGGAAATATCTATTAAATGCATATTTTATACCAATTTGGGTCTAATTAAAAAAGAAATAAAATTATTTAAGAAAATAGATGTTTCAATAAAACCTACTCTTTTTAATGATATCTTTCTAAAAATATAAAAGTACACTTAATTTTGTAGAGCTCAGAGTCAAGAATATTCTCATATAGATTTTATACTATTTTAATTAGACATAGCATATATGTTAGAATAAATGAGAGGGGGGGTGAATTAGTTATCCATAGTTCCAAAGACAAAATGTATATCCAAAAAAAATTTACTTAAACTTTTGCTGCTCGGTAACATAAAATACTAATCTATACATGTGATTTTATTGATTACCAGTTAAGAACTTAGTATATTCACTAATCAAATCAAATATTCAACATGTAAAGTATGATAACAAATTATCATCACAGTCAACACATAGCACAAAAGATTTAACATGGAAAACCTTTAAATGGAAAAAGCACCTGGGACTGGCAACCCAAAATATTGTTCACTCTTCTAAAGTGGGGTCGGTGAAGACCCAACCCTGTTAAAGGTTATAGAACACATTGTAAGGTGTGACCTTGTTAGAGGATTTTAGACCAATAGTTATTGTCCAACCAACATTTACAATGGAGTTGATAGGATAACAAATGTACATTCTATGAATGACATTACAAGACTTTCTAGTCCACTCGGTTAGGAGATTTATCTGTTTACAATGGTTAAAATGTAACAGTAGATGATCTGATTATAATACAACTTCTATTGTAGATGTTTAAATCTATATTATGCTCATTCAAATCCTTTGATCAATATATCAGTTATGTTTCAATAATATTCAGTAACTTACTATCTCTCAGTTATAGCTTTTTCATGCTCGGTAATCTCTGTAGTTTGGTTCTCCTTAACCAATTTGATCAAGCATGCATGAATCTTGTTCACGTGATATCTCTATAGTATTCAATCTTTCAACATCCATAAATAATGAAACCAATGTTTCTTAAATAGATAAGTAAACGGTTTTAATTTCATCCATCAGATTTTGCCGCTTATTCTCCTTCGTTGATTTTGTCGCTTAAACTTTCCTCGGCTGATGTGTCAGTCACACGTTTTATTTCCATCCTTGAGATCTTTTTCAAATTTTGTTAGTCGTAGATCTTCATAACAAACTTTATCTTCAACACTGATATCGAGGTGCTTTCCAACACATTAATTTTCATTGGCTAAACTGATCATTTGGTTCCTTTCTTCATGCTCGACTAAAAAAGAAATGCATTGATGCAAACAAGCTCAGTTAATATTATCACTCGATATACACTACACTACTTAGTGTATACTGAAATGCTTCTTTAACTGACCACACTGCCTTGTGCATTTTTTCTCTTTTCTTCATAATAGATGATTGCAACATAACCAAGTCAATAACATAAGGTTATAGACTCATCAATAAGTTACCCAATGTATTCCTTATCCTCATCTGTTATATCTATCTTCCTCATGTAGATATATCTATTCTTCATCTCTTTCTCTCCTTCTACAGATGTTTAAGTATTGTAACTTACAAGATAAGTACTGTCAAAACTAGTTGACATCAATGAAAACATATTACTGATTTAACCATCTTATATTATCTATACAAAAACTCGGTGATCTCTAATCACTGTACTTCAACAATCAAGTTCTAAATCAGTTGCAGTTCATCAATCTCTCCCTTTGGCATTGATGGCAACACAAGCAATATGAAACATACCATACACATACCAAACATGTATTCTATAACTATGCAAACAATTTCCTTTAACTCAGTAAGCTCTCTTAGCTTTGATTTAATGTGTTTAATTACTACATTATAGAAGCTCAACATATGTAGACAATCTTCTATAGATTTGACTTTTTCAGCTTCTTTCTATTCTCTGTGTTCTTAGTAACAAATCTTCAATGCTCCCCCTTTCTTTTTTAGTTCATGTTCTTGGTCCATAAGACATCTCTCCCTTTGACATATATTTCATTAAGTATTCACTCTCCCTTTGACAGTAATGCCAAAGGACAATATAAACATATAGCTCTTGTAGTACCTAATTGACTCACTAATGCTTGGTTCTTATATAGTATATGCACATAATGTATCTATGTATACTGATGTACAAATTTGTTTCAGCTCTTCAAACCTTTCACAACCTTAGACAGAGTCCAAAGTATGAATTGTGCTACATCAACATGAATGATCTTGTAATAAGATTAGGCTGATGCAACCTCCAGATCACATTAGTGACTGGTAGACAGGGGATAGACCCCAATTCTAATCCTCAAATATTCCAATGTTTCCTTCGGTAGAGGCTTTGTGAAAATATCAGTAAGTTATTCTTTTGATGTAACATACTCCAACTTTACTTGCTTCTCCTGTACTTGTCCTCTTAAGTAGTGATACTTAATAGATATGTACTTTTTATTTAGTGCATCACTCGATTCTTTGAAATATTAATGGCACTAGTGTTATCACAATATATAATCACCAATCAGTGATTACCTCCAACACTTGCTTGATATATACAATATTTAAAAAGTTTGTTGTAGCAGCAACATACTCTACTTCGGAAGTGGATAGAGAAATATAGAGTTGTTTCTTACTTGTCCATATAATAAGTCTTTCACCAAATAAAAATGCTCTTCCGGTGGTACTCTTTTTGTCATATATATTTCTAGCCCATTTTGCATCAGTGTAGACTTTGAGTTCAAACTTTCCTTCCTTTGGATATCATAAGCCATATTCTTTTATTTTCTTCAGGTATCTCAAGATTCTCTTTGTAGCAACCATGTGTGACTCCCTAGGATTTGTAGAAAATCTAGCAACTATCCCAATAGCATGTGATATATTTGGTCTACCATGAACTACATACATTAACTTACCAATCATGGATCAGTACAGTGTCTAGCTTACCTCGGTAGTTCCATCATCTTTGGCTAGTTTACATCCAGTAGCCATCGATGTTCTAATAGGTTAAGCATCTTCCATGCCAAATGTGTTCAATACTTCCTTTATGTACTTAGATTGTGTGATGAATAGACCACCATTTTGTTGAATCACTTGTAAGTCTAGAAAGAACTTAATCTCTCCAAACATAGACATTTCAAATTCACTTCTCATTTCATCAGCAAATGATTTACAGATGTGATCTTGTCCTCTAGATATTATGTCATCCACAAATATTTCAGCATTCAATATAATATCATTAGAATTTCCTTTCATGTATAGATTTCTATTCTCACTAGGTCTAATAAAACCAATACTCAGCAAATAGTTATGCAGCCTTTCATACCAGGCTCTCGGTGCTCTCTTTAAACCATATACAACTTTGTGTAATCTACATACCATATCCTTCTTGTTTGGATCCACAAACCCTTCTGGTTTTTATATGTAGACTTCTTCTTCAAGTATCCCATTTAGAAAAGTAGATTTAACATCCATTTGGTAAACTTTGAACTTTTTATGAGCAGCATATGCAAGTAACATTTTGATTCCTTCTAGTCTAGCAACAGGTGTAAAAGTTTCACCATAATCTATTCCTTCCTCATGTGCATCTCCCCTACATACTAATCTAGCTTTGTTCCTTGTTACCTCTCCATTCTCATTAAGCTTATTTCTAAATATCCACTTAGTACTGATAACATTCTTGTCCTTAGGTCGGGGTACTAAAGTCCATGTCTTGTTTTTCTCTATCTATTCTATTTCCTCTTTCATTGCATTTACCCATTCATCATTTTCTAATGTAACTTTTACATTCTTCAGTTCATATTCACAAACTAAACATGTACCTTGTCTCATTTTACTTCTTGTCATCATGCCAGCTTGTTGATCGCCAATGATTTGTGTCTCAAGATGATGTCTCCTCATTAATGTTGCTAGTACTTGATCTCTTCTTTGTTGTTCATCCTATGTAGGTTCATTTTCTTGCTTAGTAGGTCCTTCCTGCTCGTCGGTTTCTCTTTCTTGTTCCTCGGTATTTATTTCTTGTTGACCAGTTGTCATTGTCTATGGCTTTGGTAGGTACTCTAGTTGTTCAATGTAAGTGAATCTACCATAGTCTTCTAGTTCCTTTGTTCTTTCTTTTACATTCTTGTCATCAAACTCATCAACCCAAACATTAGCACTTTCAATCATTATATTAGTTACTTTGTTAGGACACCTATATGCTTTTCGTTTAGTGGAATATACTAAAAATATCCCTTCATCACCTTTTTAGTCAAAATTTCCATTTCTTTCATCTTTTAGAATGAAGCATTTACTTCCAAAAAATTTTAAATAACTTACAGTGAGTTTGTGACCAAACAATAACTCATAGGGTGTCTTATTAGTGTCCTTCAATTGTACTCAGTTTAGAACATAAACAACTATGCTAACTGCTTCTCTCTAGTATGTCTAAGCAATATTCTTTTCTAACATCAATATCTGCGTCCAGTCAACAATTGACCTATTCCTTCTTTCAGTAATTCCATTTTGTTGGGGTGTCCTCAATGCAGAGACCTATCTTTTTATACCATGCTCATTACAAAAGCTAGTAAATTCATCAGAAATAAATTCACCACCTCTATCAGATCTCAAACATTTTAATTCTTTACCATTCTCTTTCTCAACCTTTTCTTTATACAACTTGAATATCTTGAATGCCTCTAATTTTTACTTCAAGAACATGATAGTCATTAATCTAGTGTAATCATCAACAAAAATAATGAAATATCTATCTCCATGATAACTCTGAGTTCTCATGGGACCACATAGGTCAGTGTGAACTAACTCAAGTATTTTCTTTTTTGCATAATCTTTGCTCTTGAAACTAGATTTTTTCATTTTACCTTTCTAACATTCATGACACATAATATGATCAGGCTTGTTAAGTTAGGTAGACCTGTAACCTTTTTCTTTTTACTGATCTTCATCATGTTATCAAAATTCACATGACATAACCTTTTATGCCACAACCATGCATCCTCATTTTTCATCATTAAACAAGAAGAATCACCATTATAAATATAAAACAAGTTAGATTTCATTTGTGCTCTTGTTCCAACTAGTTTTCCTCCATCATCAAATATTTTTACCTTCTTTCTCTCAAAAGCAACTCGGTGACCAGAATTGTTTAGCTGTGCCACACTTAGCAAATTATAGTTTAGTCCTTCTACCCAATAAGCATTATCACATTAGATTCTATCATTTATCATCAGGGATCCTTTTCCTCTAAGCATAGTATCATTACCCATTTTTACAGATCCTCCATTGTATATCTCAAGATGATTAGATTTATCTTCATCACCAATCATGTGATGTGTACAACCACTATCTATGATCCATGTACATCATTTTTATTTACTTTAGAAATTAGTGTTGTTTCTACATACCTTTCTTCTTCCTCTGAATCATCCTTCATCGCAAAAAATACTACTTCATAGTCATCATCAGAATCATTGTCAGAATCATTATCATCAGCAATGTAAAATGCCTTCTTACCTTTGTCATTGTTGTCTTGGTTGTCTCTCTTGTAGTATCGATAACTTTTGTTGTTTCTTCTCCCATAGCTTCCTCAACTAGATTGGTCTTTGTTTCTGTCATGTCTTCCTTCCTATTTGGACATCTAGCTACAATATGACCAACTTCTTTACAGTTAAAACATGCTAAAGGTAATTTTCCCATATATCTACCTTTACCTTTAGGTAATCTTCTGGCCATAAGAGCTTCAAGCTCATCAAGCTCATTATCAATATTGCTATCATTATCATCATGTCTACCACTAGACTTACCAATCTTTAGAGATGTCATCAAAGAAGATTCAACAATCAATACAACACTATTATCATAGTTATTAAGCTCAAATGTAGTTAGCTTACCAATCAGATTATCAAGTGTGACAGTATTACTAGTTGTAGATCTCATTTCATGGATTGTAAATATTTTGATTGAATAAACCAGTAGTAAGGCTCTAAGAATTTTGATTACCATAATGTCTTCTTCAATAACACCATCAGATCCTCTTATAGCATTAACAACTTCCTTTATTCTATTTTTATACTACACTATGTTTTCAACTTCTTTCATCTTCATGTCATCGAATCTTTCTCTTATACTTTCGGCTCTAGCTCTTTTGGCATTTTCATCACCACTATAAACTTCAGCAAGTTTATCCCACATTTTCTTAGCAGTAGTACAATCCTTGATATCTTCAAATTCAACATCTATCATGGTAGCAACAATCTCCATCATAGTAATATTATGCTCATGCCTATCTCTTAGTTGATCAATGGTCAAGGGACCAGTGGGTGGTGCAAGGTAGCTATTCTCCATTAGAGTGAGGGAAAAATTCCCAATTCCAGATACATGTAGCTTCATTTGGCTTTTCCATATTGTGAATTTATCCTTGTTTAGCTTTGGCACTTCCCTCTTATAGATTTTGTGATCTATGCATTGAAGTCCTTAAAACTTTGTTCCAAGCAACTTGGCTGCTATGATACCAATTGTTAGAATAACTAAGTGGGGGTGAATAGGTTACCCACAATCCCAAATACAAAATGTATATCCAAAAATAATTTACTTAAACTTTTGCAGCTCAGTAACATAAAATACTAATCTGTATATTCTTTTACCAATTACCATTTAACAACTTAGTATATTCACTGATCAAATAAAATATGCAACATGAAAAGTATGATAACAAACAATCATCATAGTCAACATATAACACAAAATATTTAATGTGGAAACCCTGTAAAGGGAAAAACCACCTCGAACCAGCAACCAAAAATATTGTTCACTCTTTTGAAGTGAGGTTAGTGAAGACCCAACCCTGTTAAAGGTTACAAAACACACTGTAAGGTGTGACCTTGTTAGAGGATTTTAGACCAACTGTTATCGTCCAACTATCATTCACTATGGGGTTGACAGGATAACAAATGTGCATTCTATGAATGACATTACAAGACTTTCTAGTCCACTCGATGAAGAGATTTATCTATTTACAATGGTTAAAATGTAATATTAGATGATCTGATTACAAGACAACTTCTATTGCAGATGTTCAGATCTATATTATGCTCATTCAAATACTCTGATCAATATATCAATTCTATTTCAACAATATTCCATAACTTACTGTCTGTCAGTTATAGCTTTCTGATGCTCAGTAATCTCTGCAGTTTGGTTCTCCTTAACCAGTCTGATCAGGCATGCATGAAGCTTGTTCACGTGATATCTCTGGAGTATTCAATCTTCTGACATCCATAAACAATGAAATCAATGACTCTTAAATAGATAAGTAAACTATTTTAATTTCATCCATTAGATTTTGCTGCTTGTTCTCCTTCGTTGATTTTATCACTTAAACTTTCCTTGGCTGATGTTCCAGTAACACATTTTATTTCCATCCCTTAGATCTTCTTCTAATTTTGTTAGTCGTAGATCTTTGTAACAAACTTTATCTTCAACACTGATATCGAGGTGCTTTCCAGCTCATCAATTTTCATTGGTTAAACTGATCATTTGGTTCCTTTCTTCATACTCGGTTAACAAAGAAATGTGTTGGTGCAAACAAGCTCTGTTAATACTATCGCTCGGTATACACTACACTGCTCGATGTATATTGAAATGCTTCTTTAATTGACCACACTGCCTTGTACATTTTTTTCTCTTTTCTTCATCATAGATGAATGAACCATAACCAATTCAATAACATAAGGTCATAGACTGATCAATAAGTTACGCAATATAATCCATATCCTCCTTTGTTATATCCATCTTCCTCATGTAGATATATCTATTCTTCATCTCTTTTTCACTTTTCTACAAATGTTTAGGTATTGTAACTTACAAGATAAGTATTGTCAAAACTAGTTGACATCAATGACAACATATTACTGATTTAACCATCTTACATTATCTATCCAGCAACTCGGTGATCTCTAATCACCGTTCTTTAACAATCAGGTTCTAAATCAGTTTTAGTTTATCAATATATTGTAATTAAAAAATATGACAAGTAGGTATTTTAACAGTCAAAAAGATGTTGATTCAGAGAAAGAAAAAAATAGTAAAATAGATAAGAAAACTTAGAAAAATATATGGTTCACTAGAGGATAGAGTTCTCTTTGAGAATGTATAAGTGTGTTTTTATTGGGATAGATTTGTTATGAAAAATATGGTGGGATATGAAAATTGATAATTTTAGGTGAGTTGGAATTTGAATTGTTATAAAAGAAAAAATACTATGTCAAAAACCAATTTTATTTTTCTATGCACTAGATATATATTTCATCTATATAATGTATTTTGAAATTAGAAGAAAATAAATTTATTTACATATAACTTTTTGGTGTGAACTAGACCCCTGATTTTTAGCATTTTCTAGCAACTAAAAAATTATCTTTAAAAATTAAAAAACCATATATTCAATTGTTATTCAAAAAAATTATTAAAACTAATAATCATAAGCGTCATACATTTATACACATTTCAATAGTTTACATCATTTCAAATTCCAAACATAAATGCCACTTTTATGTTGTTGAAGTTAACAGTTTTGATTTTGTTAGTATTTTCCTTTATAAAAGTGTGACACATGTTTGCGCTTTTACCCTAATTTCTATTGAAATTAAATTAATGGAGAACATAAATATTCATGTGATACATGTTGTATTTATATATTCCTCACTTCATGTTTTAGTTTTACTCTTCACTCCTCATGTCACACATGCAACAAGTGGGAGAATATTGGGAAAAATGTGTTGTACACTTTGCATAATAATAATGTCAATAATGTAAAAAATGTATATTTAGGTGTGTTACATATTGAAATGTGGATACCACATTGGGTTTTTAAGGGGATACTTGTATATTGTGTAAGATATTGGGATAAATATTTAATGTGTATACCACCTTATAAAATTATTTACTATTGTAGTTAATTAGGACAAAACATTTAATTTTAGGTTTATAGTTTAGTCAGATCATATTTGTATGGCATGTGATCTATGTAGTACCACTTATTGGTTTTTTATAATGTTTTTTATTTAAAAACAATCACATAAGTAATTGTTGATATAGGCATTATAAAATCATTAGCATGCAAGTTAGGGTTGGATTGAACATCTACAGGAAGTTTTATATACAATTAAAGGTGATTTAGATTCACATTTCTTCCTCAATGGATCTCATTAAATTTTCCACATCCAGAGGAGTGAAAATATGTTCCTTGATGTTTTAGAGGTATTGCATATAGAATTTGTGTGGTTTCTTCTGGAGGCTATGTTTTCCTTTGAAATACTTATTTTGAAGTATATCTATTTGTTATTTGTTGTAATATGGGTTTTAAGCACCGTTTTTATATGTTTCCTCTCATAAGGTTTATGTGGAAATAATATATATGTTTATAATTTAATTTATCTATAACCTATGTATGTCTTCCTCACAATGCACAAAACATATGCATATATAATTTTTGTTGCGCTTTTCTACATCAAATCTCCACACACATCAATAATAGGGTTACACACACTTTTTATTTCTCATTTTATTCTATTGAGGTTGGATTTCACCACCAAGGGTACTAATCATTATATTATCTTCAATAGAAAACTATGTTCTCCCTTGTCCTACTATTCAACTTGGGTTTATTAAAATGAGTACAATGTGACTGTTTTATAAGTAAAATGATGACTATGGAGTTTTTTTTAACGTAAATCAAAATAATTGAATGGTTTTTAATAAGGAAAAATGGGGTTTGAAGGGACTTGAAATCCTTTACAAATAGATTTTGGTGGGTTTTGTGACCCACATACAACCAGCTCCAAAAAATAGAGTGAAATCATCCAAAAACCACCTCAATAGAAAAACAAAAAACTCCTAAAAGATAGAGCCAAGAAAAAGATCAAGATGCACAAGCACAATAGGCCAAAACTCTAAAGAATAAAAACTAGTTTTTTCAGAATGGCCTCCTGAATCTTCAAAAAGAAACCATGTGCTTTTCTAGGCACCCATAACCTAAGATGATGGGTTTTAGAAAGGTTCCCAAATCCTTATTATCCAAAGACTTACATATGGTCTTTAGAGATAAATCCAACCACAACAAAATCTCCCAAGAGATCATGTTCAGGAAGAGGATCAAGGGGTGTTGAAAGGCTCCCCAAACCTTCAACATGGGTTTAAGAATAGAATTCAAAACTAACCAATGAAAAATAATGATTGATTCCCAACCATAAGTAACTTCCTCTGTTGCAACACACTTGTCCATGTTAATTAGAAAGGGCCCCACATTAATAGGATAAACAAGTAAAATACATCTAGAATACAAAAATATGAAATATCTACTTCTAAGAAAGCATCGTGCACAAACCAAGGCCAACAAAGCCCTAAAAACACAATAAAACCCCAACCAAAAATGAACAAAGGATAAAATAGACCCTTGAAATATAACAACCAACTGTCCAAACTTTCTCAAAGAAACTGGCCAAAACCACCACTTTTCCTCAAGGACAAAGGAAACAAAAAGGGTCATGGCCATAAGAAACAAACCTAGAAGTTGGGGAAAGAATAAAGCTGCCATAAAATAAAACCATTGGAAAACTACCATCGATAATAGAGGAAGAAAAAGTTCCAAACATAAAGAGACAGTTCTCCAAGAGAACCCACACCACAAAAAGGGCCAAAGAAAACACTAGAAAGATCTTGAAACAAACAAAAGCACCAAGCAACTGACATGCTAAGATCCCAACACAAACACACCCCACTAATAACCTCAAAAACCGTGAGCTAGGGGAGGTAAAGGAAAAGGAGGAAGGTAGAGAAATGCCCACATATTCCTCATCTAATAAAAAACAAATCCATGCCTCTGCCCAAAAAATAGAAAATTAATAGAATTATAATTAGCTATCCCCAACACCTTCAAGCAAAAAGGGCCCAATGACATAACTTGTATTAATTCCTAAAGGTTTAATTTTGAAAATTCATAATTTATTGGCCTATAACAACACCTATATTTAAGATTACTACATGTTTGACTCGCAAGCTTTAGTATACTATTCTCCTAGACTCCTAGACATAATTTTGGCATTAGATTTTTACTACTAAAGGTTCACTTATTTCATTTGTTTGATTCTTTATGTTTATGTTTAATACTATAGTTGTTAATTCTTAAATATTGCACTTACTAAGTTACATTATGTTTCAAAAAAATTATTCAGGTCGTTTATATTATTATATAATTTAATCTTATAAAAATATAAAAATTAAATTAAGATAGGATATGCCTAAGAATGTTGCATAAATACATTTTAGTTATGAATCAAAATTTAAAATTGGTAGTAGATGATTTAATAAGACTTGAAATTGTCCATTAAAGACTATAGTCTTCAGTGATATTTCATCATTGATTTTTTTTAACTACCTCTTGAGAAGACTACTAATATTAAACTTCTTTAGTTGTTTCATCACTCTATTTACAAATGTAGGATTTGGTCTCTTATCATGAATGTGTTCAATGGATTTCATGTTATAAAAATATATTACAAATTCTTTTTGCAAATCAACCCTTATTACTAAAATCTAGGAGCTTACTCTAGATTTGATGTTCTATAAGCTAGGAGTTTTAACCTTCAAGAGTTGGGCTCAAGGACATTGGTAGTGGAAGCTTGATATGCTTCTTTTAGAAATTACACTGCTATATTTATTTATAGAGTTTTACATCCTTTCTCCTTAGCCTAGGAAACAAACTCAACAAATGGTGAGGGTTAAATTCACCCTCTATAATATGACTATTTATAATTTAAAAGATATGAGAAGCTCAGCTTCAATATACAATTGTATAGTTACTTCGGTGCTTAGTTTATCAAGCGCTCCCACAAGGAATGGCTCACCCACATTGCCCTTTCTTATCACAATTATTCATCTTACCATAGAAAAAAGACTTAAATAATTTCTTTTATAGTTTCCCTTGTACCTAAGATGCCTCATTCAATGAAGATGTTTCATCTCCCCTCCACCCATATTTCTTCTCCTTAAGCATTTCACTTTTGAAAGCCATGACTTAGTGACTTGCTTGTTTTATTTCATTTGAGGAAGGTAGAATTGGTTGTAATTTTATTCGTCTAAAGATTAGCGGTTTTACTTTTAAAACTTTTAGGTTGAAGATTAGAACAAGAGGGTACTACTATAGTTCTAGTATTTCCAATATCCTCTTAATTACTAGGTAGGTTCAACTTGTACTATGCATCTAGAGTTCATCCTAATAGGAATATTTGGGCCAATTCACTATATTCACCTTGCCAATAGTGTTGCTCTTAAAATTAAAGTCTCTTGTAACTATTTCCCATGAAGTAGGGGAGTTGATTCATGTGAGTGTGTGACAAGGATTATGTATAATTGTAAACTAAGATAGTGGTTGTGATTATCACAGCTACAAGTGTGGTGTGCTTTTGTCCCCTTAGCTATATAGGATTCATGGGGTGGGTTGGTAGTATTCAATCCTCCCTTCAATAAGACATTTCAACATATTGTTGAAAGATACAATAGTCCTCCTCAATCTCACTTAAAATTATTCTAATATATATTTAACTTTATTTTTATATTTATTTAATAATATTATGATAATTTTTAAAGTAATATATACCTACTAAATACCGTATTATTATAATATTTATAATATATACTTTTAAAATTTATGTGTAGTATAGTAAAAACATTCCTAACTAATATAAAAACATTCCTTAATCAAAAAAATCGAAGAACAATAGCCTTCACCTAGTTGAAAGTCAGTTCTATTAACAAATTACGTTCATGGAATTCACTATTTTAATATGTATGATAAGAAATTGTCATTATCGCAGGACAGCATTTTAAATAGTTGAAAGAGGAGGACATGGTCAAACAAATAACACGACATTTGAAATCTAATCTCGTGGATATGGAAAATTTTAGGTCACGAAAGATGGACAATGTAAAGACTAAAATGTAAAATTCGCATCCCCTAATACAGGTAAGTCCACCAATAAGACAATTCCAATGAGAAAGGCCAGTCAAAATCAAAATTTCCAAGATACTGTATTATAGTTGTTTAAATTCATTGGTTTACACACTATTTACAATTACTTAGAACTTGTCATATCGCCTGATAAACTACTCTACAAATGATAGAAAGGCATTGAAAATAGTCCAATGAGGCGAAAATATCGTTTGAATTATTTCTGATGTACAAATATTCAACACAATGTTACAACTTGCTATCATATATTATAGGAATCTCTTATTTTAGGTTTCTTTGAACCTGCTGCCAGTCCGGAGACGACTCTGTATTCTGTTCTCACATAGAAATGATTTATATGGAGTAGGTCTAAAATTACTAGTTATTCTGTTGTACAAGGCCCACACGAGAATAGTCATCCATTTTCTAATGGCAAATCAAGTCATCAGCCTATGTAGCTTTAAAGGCTCATTTTTTGCTATCCATTAAAACCATTCCATTGCACGCGGAAATCGAGCAGGGTTCCAACAATTACATAAGCATTAGTTTATGGTTCGCATGGACTTGTGCATGGGAGTCCACATCTACGTTAAACAGCTCACCAATTATGCTATTATCATCATTGTTCCCCTCTGAATGTTTTTAGGGTTTCACCATTCAAGGCTTAAGATTTCGTAGTAATATCATCATGTGAGAGGACGAATCTGGTAGTTGAATGTGGTCTAATAATTGTTATGGTACTTGTTAATTTAGTGTTCAATATTTTTAATAATATTGTATCTTTAATAGTGATTTTAAAGTTGTTAGTGTCAATGATGACTACTCATTATATTTGAATGAAATAATTTCTTAGATCTAAAAAGTAACAAATCATGTGATTTCACAGTAGCACACGAATAAAACATGACTTAGTGTACAAGCATTGGTCTCACATTTTTTGCACCCTTTTGGACACGTTGACAAAAAACGTGTTGATGTGGCATCATATTCGATGATGTGACCTGAAAACTTTTTTATAAGCACGGTGTTGAACAAAGATGTTGTCATTCTTGTCAAAGGTGTGTTGACCATGATGACACTGCTAGGAATGTGAGTGCCTCAAGGTTACAATACAATAATGTCACAATATTTGAAGAAGATAAATGTTAATAACATGCCATAGCATGATCTAGATTTTGAGTTGTAGTCCCATTAATTGATATGTTTGTAAAATCTATTGAAACATGTTTGTCAGTGTTGGAAGGGTTCCAAGAGTCTATTTTGGAATGTTGGACTTGTTACTTAAACAATGAGCTTGCTTTGGCAACCCTATATTTCTCTATATACTCATTATTGTTCACGAATGATGTTTTACTTCTTTAATGGAGAATATTATGTCTTAACATCTATCTATATTCTATTTTTCTAAAAGTTAAGTGTGACAAATCATTGTGGAAACTTTATTAGTTTGATGATAGGTTGGGTTCGGGTTATGGCATGATGCGACAAGTCTTCTATGCTGTTAATGCCAAAAATCAAGGATGGATGTTACTTGGGATCACATCGATCTAAAGTAAGAACCATGAGGTATAGTGAGTGCCTCAAAGTTACCTAAAAACTTTGTTATAAGCAAGGTGTTGAACATTGATGTTGTAATTAATGTCAAAGGTGTGTTGACCATGATGACACTACTAGTAATGTGAGTGCCTCAAAGTTATAATAAAAAAATATCACGATAAATGTGACCTAAAAAATTTGTTATAAGCATGGTGTTGAACATAGATTTTGTTATTAATGTCAAAGGTGTGTTGACCATGATGACACTACTAGCAATGCAAGTGGCTCAAAGTTATAATATAATAATGTCACAATATTTGAAGATAAATGTTAATAGCATGCCATGTCGCGATCTAGATTTTGAGGCATAGTCCATTGATTGATATGATTGTAAAATTTGTTGAAACATGTGTGTGAGTGTTGGAAGGGTTCCAAGAGTCTATTTTGGAATGTTAGACTTGTTACCCAAACAATGAGCTTGGTTTGGAAACCCTATCTTTATCTATACTCATTATTGTTCATAAATAATGTTTTCCTTCTTGAATGGAGAATATTCATTATTAAGATCTATCTATATTCTATGTTTCTAAAAGATAAGTGTGACGAGTCATGTGGACACTTTATTAGTTTGATGACAGGTTGGGTTTAGGTTATGGCATGATGCAACAAGTCTTCTATGTTGTTAATGCCAAAAATCAAGGCTGGATGTTACTTGGGATCACGTTGATCTCAAGTAAGACCCATGTGGCATAGTGAGTACCTCAAAGAAGACCTTTTCAAAAGAAAGGTGTTGAACATAGATGTTGTCATTAATGTCAAAGGTGTGTTGACCATGATGACACTGCTAGCAATGTGAGTGCCTCAAAGTTACAATACAATAATGTCACAATATATGTGACCTAAAAACTTTTTTATAAGCATGGTGTTCAACATAGATGTTGTCATTAATGTCATAGGTGTGTTGACCATGATCACACTGCTAGCAATGTGAGTGTGTCAAAGTTACATTAAAATAATATCACAATATTTGAAGAAAATAAATGTTAATAGCATACCATGTTGTGATCTAGATTTTGGGTTGTAGTCCCATTGATTGATATGAGTGTAAAATCTATTGAAACATGTGTGTGAGTATTAGGAGGGTTTCAAGGGTTTATTTTTGAATGTTAACCTTGTTACCCAAATAGTGGTCTTTTTTTGGCAACCCTATCTTTCTATATACTCATTATTATTAATGAATGATGTTTTGCTTATTGAATGGATAATATTCCTTCTTAACTATCTATATTTTATATTTTATGGTTCTAGGAAGGACATCTTATCAAAACCTTAACACATTCATATTTGTAGGGTATCGATTACATATTTTTAGATTTAGACATGACTATTTAGTGCCTCTTCCTATAGGTTTGTGCTCATATTTAATTAGAGTTGAGGTTGAAATGAACTTATTATAGACATTACATTTGTGTATTCTTACTTTCATTGGACTTTATTAATTTTAGTAATAAAATAGGGGCTTTTTAATCTAACTTAATTTCATAATGTGAAGAACTTGGAAGAGATGTGGTGATTAACAATGAGAAATCTTATTTCATATTTATTTATTTTATAAGTTTTTTTTATCATTTTTTCTTCTCTTTAGTACTATATGGTATTGATGACACTAGCCATGGACTTCTTATAAGTGCTATTGGTGGGATTTTTTATGTCTTAATTCATATGTTCAAATTTGACATTACTTGTATAATTAGAGTTTCAAGATCTATGGTTGACCCATGTTTGATGTTCTCATCATGTTACAATGTTGAAAGTCTTTAAGTTTTTTGTCACATGTTCATGTATGTTTCTTACCTTAGAGGAATTATTTTTGTAATAATTAATATTTAGTGACTTGTGATTATCGATTGATTTGGATATACTACTAAATAAAGGTTTTCTTGTTCTGATGAGTATACCATATTTGGATATACTACCAAATAAAGGTTTTCTTGTTCTGATGAGTATCTGATATTTTAAAGTGATTTTTAAATAATTCCTCTAAGGTATGAAACATACATGAATATTAATCTAACTTAGAAAGCAACAACAGTAGCAAATAAGCACACATAGCATCTACCTCTATCAAAAATATAAAAGAAAAATCCAACCTAGCACAGCTACTGAGTAGAAAACAACCATGAAATAGTTTTGATAAAATCTAGCATAAAAAGGAACATATGCCGTGTAGGGCTAAAAATGATACTTAAAGTCTTAAAAATATGGAAATTAACAAAGCCCGCCTAACAAAAAGGCTTGGAGTCAGCCCCAACACCATCCACATTCCCACATCCATCCAACTGCAGAGTCATTTCCCATCCCATAAGAATTTTGAAAGCAACAAGTCATCCCACTCTTCATTCAGAGACTTGAAGAGTTCATAGTTTCCTTCCATAGACTCCTTCCCCTCTGAAGCCTTCTCATTGAGAAGGCATAGCGTCGTAGCAGACACATGCATCACCTTGAGGGAAAATTTGCTGACATTGACCAGTCTTTAATTGGTGTTATCAAGGTCCCAAGTGAGTTTGGCCATAGTGTTCTCCAGGGAAGAAAATTGGTATTTAATTCTTCCCACCAAACCACTACCTGTAGTATCTTTATCAGTAGTGGGGTCCTCCTCCATCTTGTCATCCTCAGTCATCATAGTTTGGATGTCCTTCTCCACCTTATTCTCCACCTGATCAAAACCATTATCTGAGTCTTCCCTTCTAGGACAATCCACAAATACATCCTCCTAGCTCATCAGCTCTTTAATAGCTTTTTTTCATTGCTCTTTGGCAAGATGAGAGGAGCAGTGGGTAGAGCTATGTTGGGGATTAGTATTCAAAGGTAAATCCAAGTTAATGATGACTTTCTTTTATTTTTTGGGAGGGGGCTGAGAGAACTCTTTAGGGATAAGGATATGTTTGGGGCCAGTCCACAAAATAGGGATGGGTTGGGTTTCTAAAGACTTAGGGCTAGTAGCAAGGGTTGAGAAACCTTTAGACTCATAGGGCATGGGAAGGCCCTAGTTAAGGGAGAATGAAGGCGATAGAGGTTTGTGGATAGAGTGGGTAACTTGCACAACTCAGGGAGGGCAGAGGGCACAGTGGAAATTATATAGTCTAAGGATGACATCCTAGTCGAGGTAGAAAAAATTCTTCCCAAGTGAAATAGCCTCATTAACATAATTTACATTCAACTCCAAGGAGTGTAATAGGTAAAAAGGTAAGGAAATCAAAATTTTATGCCAAGAACAATTTAAAAAGGGAAGATGGTACTTGTAGAAAGTACCATAGCATTCTCCACGGTGAAATACTTGATCACTATCTTGCATATTTTAGGCTAGAATTTCAGGAGGTCGAAAATATTGTAGCCCCCATTTTTAGACACCGAGGTATTTTCATTCTTAAAAAATTGAATGAACTTAGTTTTCACCTAGGCTTTTGCAATTTTCTTCCACTTTCTACCAATAGTCAGCATTCTAGTAGCTTGGATGATGACCTCCTCATTTATCTCAAAAGTGATACCATTGATGGTAACTTTTCTTTCATTCCATGACTTTACAAACTGCCTGGAGATCATTTCATCATGACCCGTGAGATTTTCTAGAAAAAGGAAGAATACCTCCCTCTTTATAGAAATACATAACCATGGGGTCTAAGGAGAATTATTCCTCAATCTTGTCAGGTTCAATCCTCTTCCTGTCACCTCCCATCTTTTTCTCAAGAAGCTAGTCACTCAACACCCCACAAAATATAGGAATAGAATTGCAGTCACCCTTGAGACCAGAAGGGTCAAAACCAAAATGGTAACCCACAAAACCACTCACACCAAACTTAAAGCCCATATTTTTCACAAGTTAGAAGTTGGGAATGGTGACTTGATAGCCAAAGGAAAGAATTAAGGTCTTGTCATGTTGGGTGCCATAATTAGGGTAATAATTACCTTGAAGCTGATGAATCCTTACTAGGAAGGCCACCAGGGTTAACACGTGTGGATGGAACTATAAAATGCAATTGGCATAATTTAAATCCACTCAAAATCTCCTATAATCCTTCATGGATTTCACTTGAACCTTAGAAACCATTATAAATAATAATGGCCCATAAAAGGTAACCTTGTACTATTATGTCATGTCAAACCCCTTTTTCAGCACATGGACCCTCCAAGACATGCCATGTGGCACTTGAAAGTAGTACAAGTAGAGAACTGGTAAAAATGTGATAGCACCTGGCCCCACATGTAGGCACCTAAACCAAGGTCCAAGTTTAAAACTTCATGGAACCCAAATTCACCATCACTCATTTTCTGCTTAAGCAGGTCTGGAGTAGTTTGGGGCAATTGATTGACCACTCTCCAATGCCAAAGTCTATTAAGATGCATACTAGTAGCAGCCAAAGAATCATCCATAGAGTTCCCTTCTCTGTAGGTGTGCATGATGGTAGACCTACGAGTGTGCTCCATTAAACCACAAACATCAAATAAAATACTATCAACTATCCAACCAATGCTAAATTTTCCTCGAATAGTATCAATGATAATGTTGGTACATCCCAGAGTAATGGAAAAACTTAGGCCCCAAAGGAGTGCCATACCCTCAACCTGATTGACAGTATGATTCAGAAGAGGGCTAACATAGGTAGCTACCAATTGCTCCTTGTGATCATGAATGATGCCACAACCAGCTTGGAGACCATCACAAACTGAGCCATTAAAATTGAGTTTGTACCAAGTAGCCTAGGGAGGAGTCTAGATAGTATCCTTACAAGTTGTGAGCTTGGTCTTGTCAAATTTGATGAATCCCTTATCAATGCCCCAAATCTTGGCAATTTTTTGATCCCAATCAGATGGGGGGAGACTAGGGGTCTTCCAGTGGGAGACAAGCAAATTGTCATGTACTATTTTGAAACCTTGATGGAAAAGCTTAGTAGCATTGAGCTCATTATCCCTAAAGATCCTATTATTACCCTCCTTCCAAAGGATCCAACAGAATATGGGAATGACCTAATTCTAAAGGAGTTTTAATAGGGGGTGGTGTGAAGGAGAAAGCTAGATGTGAAACTAATCATGGATATCCATGTTAGGAACCCACATAATGTTGAGTCAGGTTAGGATCTACTATCAGATCTCAGTGGAAAATTCATAGTGTAAGAATATTTAATTTATACTTTCCTCCTCCTTTTTGCATAAACAACATCTATTAGCAAGGACAAATCCTCTTTTAGTTAGATTTTCAAGAGTGAAGATTTTGTCGTGGAGGACCATCCACCAAAAGAAATTCACTTTAAGAACATGTGGGGCTGCCACACTTTCTTCCAGCACGCAGTGTTAGTAATTTCTATGATTAGTAGATTGTAAGCCATTTTAAAAGTGAAGGCTCCATTTTGAGTTTGTCTCCATAGAATTCTAATAGGCCAATCCATTAGGGGAATGCAGACATAATAAAGTAATTCATTGAGTTTGGTAGCAAGGTTGACAAGATCCGGTCTATCCAACAAGATAGGGATAAGATCGATTTACTTACCATTAGGGATGAAGTTTGAGACCATGGTACCAGATCCAAGAGTGGGTATGTTCCTCATTTGGGAGTAGTGGGAGGAAGCTAAAATAATATCTTGTAGCCAAGGATCGTCCCAAAACTCGATATACCTGTCATTGCCCAATTGCCAAATGGCCCCTTTCTCCAAACTACTTCTGCTCTTGAGAATGTTGTTCCAAATTTTGGATCCTCTTGGGTGGCCCTATTCCTTGAAGTGTTTATAGAATCATCCACCATCCAGGTACTTAGCCTCCATAATTTTGCACCACTCATTAGATCATGTGACTATAGTCCAACCCATCTTGGATAATAGGGCCCTATTGAGACTGTGAATTCTTCTCACGCCTAGCCCACCTAGTGTTTAGGAAGGTAGACCCTGTGCCAAAAAACCAAAGGGAGACATTTATTTTCCTCAAACCTAGACCAAAGGAAGGTGCATTTTATCCTTTCCAATTTATCATCCATGAAATTAGAGATTTTGAAAATATAAAGGAAATAGATAGGTATACCTTGAAGAGAAGCAACAAGGAGTTGGAGCTTACCAGCACTACTGAGGAGCTTACCTTTCCATCCCACTAGCTTCCTTTGGGTTTGTTCCATAATGGAGTTCCAGAATTCATTCATCACATCTTTGATATTTAGGGGGAGTCCAAGGTAAGTGGCATGAAGAGAATCATCCTGGAAGCCTAGGATCTTTAGTATTTTAGTTTGAACGATAGGGTTAGTATTAAAGAAGAACATTTAGCTTTTGTGATAGTTGATATGTTGACCCAAAGCAATAAAATACCTATCCTACATTAATTTCCACATCTGGGCCTCCTTGACCGAGGAGGTGCCAAAGAAGAAGGTTTCATTCACAAACTACTACAAGACCGCTTGGGGATGGCTAGTAGCCTGTTTAATACCCTCAATTTCTTTGGTCTATTCCATCTGTATCATATTACACCGCAAAACCTCAGCAAGAAGGATGAAGAGGTAGGGGAAGAGGGGTTCCTCTTGGAAAAGACCCTTGCTAGGGGAAAACTTGGTGCCCGGTCTGCCATTGAGCAGCACTGAAAATCTAATCATTTCAGTACAAGCTTTGATGAAAGATATGAATTCTTGAGAGAAACCAAAAGTTGTTAAGACCTTATATAGAAAAGTTCCATTGACTATATCATAATATTTTGAGATGTCAAGTTTGAGGGTCATTCCAATAGCCTTATTATGGTCTATGGAGTGCAGGATTTCATGAGTGGTAATGGTAGCATCCATAATTTGTCTCCCTAGCATAAAACCCTTTTGATTGGGGTTGATGATATTTGTAAAAAAAGGTTTGATGTTTTTGACCATGACCTTGGAGAAAAATTTGTAGAGGGTATTATAGAGACTGATGGGTCTGAAGTCCTCCATTATTCTGGGCTCCGCACACTTAGGTACAAGAACTATGTAAGTGTCATTGAGTTTCTTAAGTATTTTCTTAGTTCTGAAGAAATCTTGGGTGACATGAGTCACATCAAAACCAACAATACCTAGAATTCCTAGAAAAAAGGTTGTGGGGAAAACCATCAAGGATCAGGGCTTTGTAGGGTCCCATAGTGAACATTGCTTTACGAACTTCCTCATTAGTAACCTTCGAGAGGAGGGAATTGTTATCAATATCTGTGATAACCCTTGGCAAATGGGAAGTAATTTTCTTTTGGAGGTTGTCAGTGTTTCCAACATTTATTTTAGTAAAGGCATTGATAAAATAACCAGTCGCCAAATTATGTTAGAGTGCTGATGGAATTGTATCTCTTATTCTTGCAAGAAAATTGATGGAAAAAGGTTGTGTTGTGGTCCCCCTCTTTGAGCCATAGAACCCTGGATCTCTGTTTCCATAAGACTTCCTCATTGGCTAGAGTCTCCTTCCATATTTTTCTAGCATTTTCTTCTTCAATGTGCAGGTCAGGCGATAGGTTGCCAGCAACCATTTTTCCTTGGAGAGTTTCCAAATTCTTAGGCAGAGCTTTTTTATTGTGAAAGATGTCTCCAAAGGTAGTTTTATTCCATCCTTTGATAGTGCCTCTAATGATCTCCTATTTAGAAGATACCCTAAACATGGTCCTACCTTTGGTAGGAGTAGACTACCATTGTAAGATCCTTTCCCAAAAGTTGAGGTGAGAAGCCCACATAATTCCATACCTAAAGGGAATAGGGTAGGGTGCTTCCCATCCAGCCATTTGAGCATAAGGGGATGGTGATCAGAGGTGGTTCTAGGGAGAGTAGTCAGGGAGAAAGTTAGTGCCAAATCCCAGGAGTAAGAGGTAAAGATGCACTCGAGGCATAGCTAGATGAGGTGGTTTCCTTTTCTATTTTTAGTTCAAGTATAGGGATTTCCCTTAAGATCCACATCATGAAGGCCATTCAAGAAAACAAAGTTGGACATGTCCCCCATGCTATCAGTATAATCCATAATGCCTATGTATTTTTTAGAAGGGTACAATGGAGAGTTAAAGTTCCTTGCCACTATAAATTTAGAGTTCTTCAGGGGAAGAAAGGAGGTCATTATCTCTTCCAAAACCTCTTTTATCCCATGGTGAGGGTTAGGAGCATAAATGTTGAAACAATGTCAAACAGCCACCAAGGACATGAAGGAAACAACCAGGTGATACTGAGAAAAGCTAAGAGTATCCCCCCAAACCTTAAACAGATTCAAAGGGTAGAAATTCCTCCAGAAGGCCCATGAGCCTTAGAGTAAAAGAGCTTGGCCCCAAGCTAGGGTCTCCCCACAAGAACATTAAAAAATTTATAAGATATTTTAACATCTTGGATTAAGACAATATCAACCCTATAGTCACTGATATAATACTTGACAACAATCTATTTCTAGGGATTATTTATACCCTGAATGTTCCAAGAGAAGACAATCATTTCTTACCTTTTTGTGTGAGGTCAAAGGTTTACTAATTCTAGCAGCAATCTCCTTTGTTATGATCCTTTGTCTTCTGACCCTATTTGATAGGCATTCCAATTTTGTGTTGACTCCAAAATCAATTTTTTTATTATTCCTTATCTTCTTATATTGGGTTTTCCATTCCCCTTCCTTGATTTTTGGTATATCTTTGGGCACCAATGAAGTACCGCAGGTCAGTTGTGGGGAATCAATGTCATTGGAGTTAAGAACCACCTCCATCATAGGCACATTCTCAGACCCAAAGGGAGATGTCCCCGTAAGATTTTCATCACTCACCTTGAGATCTATCTGAGGTGTCACCAAGTTGGGGAAATTATAGTGTTTAGTCTTCGATTCATTGTTAGGGGAACAATCCCCATCGATGTATGATCCAAACCATAGATGATAGAGTCAGCACCCTCCAAGGGTGGGGTTCCCTCTGTTATGATAGCCTTCTAAGAAACAACTTTCATAGTCTTTTGAGGAGGTAAGACATCAGAAGCAATTTTCTTTAGCTTAAGCTCTGGTAGCTTAGGGGCCTTCCAATCCTTCCTAGTATTCCCTTTAGCATTACAGTCTTGACAGAAAAGGGTAGCATTCCCATAGACAGTGGCCTAGGTCCATTTCCCCAGTTTGGATTTGAGAATCACAAATTTTGGGAGAGTCTTGTTAATGGGGACATTAACATAGAAATAGGAAAAGACTAGGTGTGATTTTGAGAGAGTTATCAGATCTGTCAAGATGCAATGACCAAAAGATTTCCCAATCCATTTAAAAACCTATTCATCCTAGAACTCAAGGGGAAGCCAAGGTAGATGGGCCTAGACAAGAGCCATCATGTTAAGGTTAGCAGAGGGGTCGAAACCTAGTTTCAATTTATCTAGGGTAAGGAGGCACTTTCCATAAAGCCACGAACTTGCAAGGGTAAGGAAAGGTCTTCAACCATCATGAACCTGAAGAGGAATAGTCCTCTTGGCATAGAAAAGGAAACCACACTCCCTTTTAGCCTCCATTAGCTTTCCACCCATTTCTTGACCATATCAATGGTGGGCCTGAAGTTGTAAAAGTGTCCAACTAGGGCCATGTGAAATTCCGCCATTGTTTTATCCACAATGGAGTCAAGGAGAAAGATCTCACTGCCTTCTTCTGTGATTCTTTCCACACATAAAGAGGGATCTAACTTAGTGATTTTGGTCCCCACTAAAATGCATTTCCAATTATCCTTGGGCCCAGAGAGGGACAGGGAATCCAAAGTACCCGTCATGGTAGCTTTGTTAGAGTTAGAAAAAAGAAGACCGGGTGAAGGAATTAGTGGGTCTCCAGGAGGGGAAGGGGGTTCCTCACCTGAAACATCCTCCATGGGAGGAAATTCAAAAAAAATTCCCATGCCAATTTTTTGAGCTCATTTTCCTGGAGGTGTTACCCCAAAAAAATTATTGTAGTAGGATATGTTAGCAACTAGCTATATTTTCTATTCTAGTTGTTAGTGAGTTTCTAGAAGCTATTAAGTCATATTTTAAAAATTATATTTGGGGTAGACATTCAACTATTAAGTTGAGAAATAATTCATGATTCTACATGGTAATTAGTGTTTTTTCACCTTTAGAAGAATCTTACCTTTAATGCATTGACATAATGGAGCACCATAGGGTTCTAGTTTGAGATGGTGGTCATTATGATTTCTATTGAAATTAAATTAATGGAGAAAATAAATATTCATATGATACATTTTGTCTTTACATATTCATCACTTCATGTTTTAGTTTACTCTTCACTCCTTGTGTCATAGATGCAATAAGTGGGAGAATATTCAGAAAAATGTGTTCTACAATTCACATAATAATAATGTCAATAATATAAAAAATATATATTTAAGTGCATTACATCTTGAAATATAGATACCAAATGGATTAGGTGGTCAAGGCGATACTTGTATATTGTGTAAGATATTGGGATAAATATTTAATGTGTATGTCACCTTATAAAAATATTTACTATTGTAGTTAATTAGCATAAAACATTTAATTTTAGGTTTATGGTTCAATGAGATCATATTTTAATGGCATGTGATGTATGTAGTACCACTTAGTGCTTTTGTATAATATTTTTTATTTAAAAATAATCACATAATTAATTCTTGATATTGGCTTATAGAATCATTATCATGGAAGTTAGAGGTTGGATTGAACATATATTTAAAGTTTTATATATAGTTAAAGGTGGTTTAGATTGAAATGTCTACCTCAATGGATTTCATTAAATTTTCCACATAGAGGAGTGAGAATATTTTCCTTGATGTTTTAGAGGTCTTGCATATAGGATTTGTATGTGTATTGTGATATTCTCATTGAGATAACACATTAATTTGTGTGGGTTCTTCTAAAGGTTATTTTTCCCTTTGAAATACTTATTTTGGGGCATATCTATTTTTTCTTTGTTTTATGTACATAAATTATTAATTTATAATATGAATTTCAAATAACTTTTTTTTTATATTTTTCCTCACATAAGGGTTATGTGGAAATAGTATATTTTTATAATTTAATTTATCTGTAAAATATGTATGTCTTCATCACAACGCACAACACTTATGTATATCTTTTTGTTGGGGTTTTCTACATCAAATCTCTACACACATCAATAATAGGGTTACACACTTTGTATTTCACTTTTGTATTCTATTGAGTTTTGATTTCACCACATAGG
The DNA here is from genome assembly GCA_027943335.1 of Chamaecyparis obtusa. Taxonomy (NCBI): domain Eukaryota; kingdom Viridiplantae; phylum Streptophyta; class Pinopsida; order Cupressales; family Cupressaceae; genus Chamaecyparis; species Chamaecyparis obtusa. The sequence continues at coordinate 132,174 of BSBK01005796.1, forward strand.
GTACTAATCATTATATTATCTTTAATATAAAACTAATTTCTCTCTTGTCCTACTATTCAACTTGGGTTTACGAAAATGAGTAGAATGTGACTATTCTTCAAGTAAACTCATGACTATGGATTTTTTTAAAGTAAATCAAAAAGGTTGAATGGTTTTTATTAAGGAAAAATAGGTTTTAAAGGAACCCAAAAACCTTTACAACTTTTTTGGTTGGGTTCTATGACCCACATACAACCAACTCCAAAAAATAGAGTGAAATCATCCAAAAACCACCTCAATAGAAAAACAACAAAATCCTAAAAGATAGAGTCGAGAAAAGGATTAAGATGTACAAACATTTAATAGGCCAAAACCTTAAACAATAGAAATTGGGGGTTTTAGAAAGGCCCCCTTGAACTTCAAAAATAAACCATGGGCTTTTCTATGCACCCATAACCTAAGATGATGGGTTTTACTAAGGCTCCCAAAACCTTAGTATCCATAGACTTACATATGGTCTTTAAAGAGAAATCCAACCACAACAAAACCTCCCAATAAATCACATTCGAGAAGAGGATCAAGGGGTATTGAAAGGATTCCCAAACCTTCAACTTGGGTTTAAGAATAAAACCCAAAACTAAGCAACCAAAAAAAATGATGGCTTCACACCCATAAGTCACTTCCTCTATTGCAACACTCTTGTCCATGTTAATTAGAAAGGGCCCCATCTCAATAGGATAAAAAGGTAAAATCCATCTAGAGCACCAAAATATGATTCAAATATGCTTCTAAGAAAGCATTGTGCACAAACCAAGGCCAACCAAGCCCTAAAAACACAAGAAAAACCCAGCCAAAAATGAGTAGAGGATAAAATAGATCCTTGAAATCTAACAACCAACTATCCACACCTTCTCAAAGAAACTGGTCAAAACCACAACTTTTCCTAAAGGCCAAAGAAAAAATAAGGGTCACCATAAGAAAAATACCCAAAAGATGGGGAAAGAATAAAGCCACCACAAAATAAAACTATTCAAATACTACAACCAATAATAGGGGAAGCAAAAGCGCCAAACAAAAAAATACAATTTTCTAAGAGAACCCACACCACACAAAGGGCCAAAGAAAATACTAGAAAAATCTTGAAACAACCAAAAGCACCAAGCCACCAACATGCCAAGACCCCAACACAAAAAATCCCCACTAACAACCTCAACAACCATGAGCCAAGAGAGGGAAAGAAAAAGGAAGAAGGTAGAGAAACACCCACATTTACCTCATCTAATAAAGAAACACCATGTCTTGACCCAAAAACTTGAAAGTTAATAGAATTATAGTTAGTTGCCCTCAACACCTTCAAGAAAAAAGGGCCCAATGAAATAACTTGTCGTAATTCCTAAAGGTTTAATTTGAAAATGCATAATAGCTTGACCTCTAACAATACCTATATTTAAAATTACTACATATTTGACTTGTAAGCTTTAGTATACTATTCTCCTAGACACCTAGGAATAATTTTGGCATTAGATCTCACTACTAAAGGTTCACATATTTCATTCATTCATTTCTTTATTTTTATGTTTAATAAGTTACAATTATTAATTCTCAAATTTGTACTTATTAAGTTACATTATGTTTATTTTCTATTGTTATGTAATTTAATCTTATAAAAATATAAAATTAAATTATGATAAGATATGCCTAAGAGGGTTCCATAAATACATTTTAGTTATGAATCAAAATTTAAACCTTGTAGTAGATGATTTAAAAAGACTTGGAATTGTCCATTAAAAACTATAATCTTTGGTGGTTTTCATCACTAACTTTTTTTAATTGCCTCTTGAGAAGACTACTAATATTGAACTTCTTTAATTATTTCATTAGTCTATGAACACAAATGTAGGTTTTGGTCTCTTGTCATGAATGCGTCCATTGGCTTTCATTATAAAAAAATTATTTCACCTCCTTGTTACAAATTAACCCTTATTACTAAAATCTAGGAGGTAACTCTAGATTTAAGATGTTTAATAAGCTAGGAGTTTTAACCTTCAAGAGCTGGGTTCAAGGACATTGGTAGTGGAAGCTTGATGTGCTTCTTTTAGAAATGATAGTACTAAATTTATGTATAGATTTTTACATCCTTTCTCCTTAACTTGGGAAACAAACTCAACAAATGGTGAGGGTTAAATTCACCCTCTATAGTTTGACTATTTATAATTAAAAAGATATGAGAAGCTCAACTTCAATATAAAATTGTATAGTTACTTCACTGCTTAGTTTATTAAGGGCTCCCACTAGAAATGGCTCACCCACATTGCCCTTGCTTATCATAAGTGTTCATCTTACCATTGAAAAAAGACTTAAATAATTTCTTTTGCACTTTCCCTTGTACCTAAGATGCCTCATTCTATCAAGATGTTTTATCTCCCCTCCACCCATATTTTTTCTCCTTAAAGATTTCACTTTTGAAAGATGTGACTTAGTGGCTTTCTTGTTTTATTTCATTTGCGAAAGGTAGAATTGGTTGTAAAAATTTTTGTCTAAGGATTAGTGATTTTACTTTTTAAGATTTTATGTTGAAGATTAGGACAAGAGGGTACTGCCATAGTTCTAGTATTTCCCATATCCCCTTAATTATTAGGTAGGTTCAATGTGTACTATGCATATAGTTCCTCCTAATATGAATATTTGGACCAATTCACTCAATTCGCCTTGCCAATAGCCTTACTCTTAAATTAAAGTCCATCATAACTATTTCCCATGAAGTAGAGGAGTTGATTTGTGTAAGTGTGTGACAAGGATTATGTATCATTTCAAACTAATATCATGGTTGTGATTATGTCAGCTACAAGGGTGGTGTTCTTTTGTCTCCTCAACTATATGGTAGTATCCAATCCACCTTTCAATAAGACTTTTTGACATGTTGCTGAAAGATACAATGATCCTCTTAAATTTTACTTAAAATTGTTCTAATATATATTAAAACTTTTTTTTTTATATTTATTTCATAATATTATGATAATTTTCAAAACTAATGTATACCTACTAAATACCGTATTATTATCATTTTTATAATATTTGTAATATGTACTTTTAAAATTTATTTTTAGTATAGTAAAAAATTCCTAACTAATATAAAAAACATTCCCCACTAATAAAATCAAAGAAGAATAGCCTTCACCTAGTGGAAAGTTAGTTCTACTAACAAGTTACATTCATGGAATTTACTATTTTAATTTGTATAATAAGAAATTGTCATTATCGTAGAACAACATTTTAAATAGTTGAAAGAGGAGGACATTGTCAAACAAATAACATGACATTTGAAATCTAATCTCGTGGACATGGAAAATTCACATCCCTAATACAGGTAAGTCCACCAATAAGATAATTCCAATGAGAAAGGCCAGTCAAAATCAAATTTTCAAAGATATTGTATTATAGTTGTTTAAATTTCACTGGTTTACACACTATTTAAAATTACTAACATGTCATTGTTAGAATAACTGAGAGGGGGGTGAATTAGTTAATCACTATCCCAAGTCAAAATGTACAAATAAAATAAATTACTTAACTTTCTGCTACTCGGTAACTTAAAATACTTTTACGGTCTTTGCTTTTACCGATTACTAGTCTAAAATATATAATGATTACCGATCAAATCAAATAAGCAACATAAAAATATGACATCAAATGAATATCACAATCAACACATAACACAAGATATTTAATGTGGAAACCTTTTGAAGGGAAAAACCACCTGGGACTAGCAACCCAAAATATTCACTCTTCTGAAGTGAGGTTGGTGAAGACCCAACCTTGTTCAAGGTTACAAAACACACTATTAGGTGTGACCTTGTTAGAGGATTTTAGACCAAACATTATCATCCAACTAGCATTCACTATGGGGTTGATAGGATAACAATGTTCATTCCATGAATGATACATAATAAGACTTTCTTAGTCTACTCGGTTAAGAGATTTGACTGTGTACAATGGTTAAAATGTAATAGTAGGCGATCTTCCTTAATACAACTTCAATTGAAAATATACAAATCAATGCTAGGCTCATTCAATCCTCTGATCATTAACAATTATGTTTCAAATCAGTTCTGTTAACTTACTGTCGCTTGGTAATAGCTTCCTATCGCCCGGTAAATACTCTGCAATTCAGTTCTCAATAACCAGTATGATTGAACTTGCATGAAAAATTGTTCATGCAATAAATCTACAATTTCCTTCTTCCTACATTACCATTTTCATTATGAAATTCTAGTCTCTTATATAGATGAGTAAATTATTTTCTTCTCCTCCATCAAATTTTTCTGCTTAATCATCTTTATTGATTTTGTCGCTTTAACCTTCCTCGGCCGATGTGTCAATAACATGTTTCATTCCAATACATTAGATTTTTCCTAAATTTTGTTAGCTATCGATCTTCATAAAAAACTTTATCTGATACCTCGAAATCATACACTTTCCAGCTCATCAATTCTTATTAGCTAAACTAGTCATTTAGTTCATTCTGTTTTACTTGGTTAACAAAGAAATGCGTTGGTGAATACAAGCTTGGTTTATACTATGATCAGTATACACAACACTTTTTCAGTGTATACTAAAATGCTTCATTAACCGACAACACTTCTTTGTGTCTTTAGTCTCTTTTCTTCATCATAGATGAATGCAACATAATCAAGTTAATTTCATAAGGTCATAGACTCATCAAAAAGTTACTGAATGTGTTCCTTATCCTCATCTGTCATATCCATCTTCCTCGTGTAGATATTTTTGTTCTTCATCTCTTTCACTCCTTTTCTCCAAATGTTTCGGTATAGTAACTTAGGAGATAAGTGTTGTCAAACTAGTTGACATCAATGACAACATAATACTAATTTAATCATCTTACATATCTAATCCATTAGCTTGGTGATCTTTAATCACAGATTCTTCAATTAGGTTCTAAATCAGTTGTAGTTCATCAATCTCTCCATTTGGCATTGATGGAAACTCAAGTAATATGAAATATACTATACAACATACCAAACACATATTCTACAACTCCGTAAACAAATTTTGTAACTTGGTACAAGCTCTCCCTAGCTTAATATGTTTAATCACTACATTACAAAAAGCATTTGCAAGTGCAGACTCAGTTTTGTAGATGTGATCTTTCATCTCTCTGGTTTCTGCTTTTGTTCTCAGTAACTAATCTTCAATGTTCTCCCTTTCTCTCAGATTGTCTCTCCCTTAGATAGTTCTCATCAGTGCATATTTTTTGATATGTTTCATATTGTTTATCTCTTCCTTTGACAACAATGCCAAAGAAACAAATAAACAAACTATTTTTCTTATTTGATCAATCTTTATACTAATAAAGAGCTCTGTTGTCCATCACATTCTTAGTATCTCTATATACTGATATCCCAATCTTGTTCTAGTTCTCCAAACTTTTCACAACCTTAGACATGATCTAAAGTGTGAACTATGCTACATAAAAATGAATGATCTTCTGATAAGAGTAGGCTGATGCAACATCTAGATCACATTAGAGATTGGCAGATAGGGGACAGACCCCAAGTCTAGTCCTTAAGTATTCAAATGTATTCTTTGGTAATAGTTTTGTAAAAATATCTGCAAGTTGTTCTTTTGATGTAACAAATTCTAGCTTCACTTTCTTCTCCTCTACTTGTTCTCTTAAGTAGTGGTACTTAATAGATATATGCTTTGTCTTAGGGTGCATCACTGGATTCTTTGAAATATTAATAGCACTAGTGTTATCACAATATATAATCACTGGCTTAGTGATTACCTCATTCATACCTTCTAATACTTGCTTCATATATGCAATATTTGAACAATTTGTTGCAGCAACAACATACTCTGCTTCAGCTGTACACTAAGAAATACAAGCCTATTTCTTACTTGTCCATGTAACAAGTCTTTTAACAAAGAAAAATGCTCCTCTGGTGGTGCTTTTTATGTCATCCACATTTCTAGCCCAATTAGCGTCGGTATAGACCTCCAGTTCAAACTTGCCTTTCTTAGGATACCATAATCCATAATCCATAATCTTTTTTAGGTATCTTAAGATTCTTTTAGTAGCAATCATGTGTGATTCTCTAGGATTAGTAGAAAATCTAGCAACAATTCCCACATCATGTGCTATATCTAGTCTATTGTGAACTACATACATTAATTTACCAATCATAGATCGATACAGTGTCTAATTTACCTTTTTTAGTTTCATCTTCCTTATTTAGTTTACATCTAGTAGCCATCGGTGTTCCCATAAGTTTAACATCTTCCATGCCAAATGTCTTTAATACTTCCTTTATGTATTTAGATTGTGTGATGAATATCCCATCACTTCGTCGAATCACTTGTAGTCCTAGAAAGAACTTAATCTCTCCAAACATACACATTTCAAATTCTTTTCTCATTTCATCAGCAAAGTCTTTACATATGTGATCTTGACCTCCAAAAATAATATCATCCACAAATATCTCAGCAATAAGAATAGTATCATCAATATCTCCTATCATATACAAATTGTTGTTCTCACTTGTTCTAACAAATCCAATACTTAACAAATACGTATGCAACCTTTCATACCAGGTTCTCAGTGCTTGCTTCAAACCATATAAAGCTTTGTGTAATCTACATACCATATCTTTGTTGTCTGGATCAACAAATCTTTTAGGTTGTTCTATGTAGACCTCTTCTTCAAGTATTCCATTCAAAAATGCTGACTTCACATCCATTTGATAGACTTTGAATTTCTTATGTACAACATATGCAAGTAGCATTCTAACTCCTTCCAATCTAGCAATAGGTGAAAATGTTTCACCATAATCAATTCCTTCCTCATGTGCATATCCCTTGGATACCAATCTAGCTTTATTTCTTGTCACCTCACCATTTTCATTCAGCTTGTTCTTGAATATCCACTTAGTACCGATAACATTCTTATCCTTAGGTCTGGGTACTAAACTCCAAGTTTTTTTCTTCTTTATTTTTTCTATTTCCTCTTTCATTGCATTAATCCATTCATCATTCTCTAATGCAAATTTTACATTCTTCAGTTCAAATTCACAAACTAGACATGTACTTTATCTTGTCTTGCTCCCAGTTTGCATGCTAGCTTGTTTGTCTCTAATAATTTGTGTCTCAGGATGATGTCTCCTAAAAAATTTTGCCAGTACTTGGTCTCTTCTTTCTTGTTCATCTTGTTTAGGTTCATTTTCTTGCTTGATAGGGCCATCCTATTCATTAGTTTCTCTTTGATGTTCATCAGTATTTTTTTCCCGCTGACTAGTTATCACAGGCTGTGGCTTCAGTAGATTCTATGGATGTTCAATGTAAGTGAATCTATCATAGTCTTCTAGTTCCTTTCTACTTTCCTTTGCATTCTTGTCATCAAACTCATCAACTCGAACATTAGTACTTTCAATCATTTTATTTGTAACTTTATTCAGACATTTATATGCTTTGCATTTACTGGAATATCCTAGAAATATCCCTTCATCACCTTTTGAGTCAAATTTCTCATTTCTTTCATCTTTCAGAATAAAACATTTACTTCTAAAATTTTTGAAATAACTTACAGTAGGTTTGTGTCCAAACCTTAACTCATAGGGTGTCTTGTTGGTGTCGTTCTTCAGTTGTACTTAGTTCAAAACATAAATAGTTGTACTGACAATTTCTCTCCAGTATGTTTAAGCAACATTCTTTTGCAACATCAATGTCCTAGCACAATCAACTATTGACCTATTCCTTCTTTCAGCAATGCCATTTTGTGGAGGTGTCCTCAGTGTAGAGACCTATCTTTTAATACCATGCTCATTACAAAAATTAGTAAATTCATTAGAGATAAATTCACCTCCTCTATTAGATCTTAAGAATTTTAATACTTTACCTATCTCTTTTTCTACTTTTTCCTTATACCACTTAAATATCTTGAATACCTCATATTTTTCTTTTAAAAACATGACAGTCATCAATCTAGTATAGTCATCAACAAAAAGAATAAAGTATCTATCACCATAATAACTTTGAGTTCTCATAGGACCACATAGGTCGGTATGAACCAACTCAAGTATCTTCTTTGTTGAATAATCCTTTCTTTTGAAACTAGATTTAGTCATTTTCCTTTTCTGACAATCATGACACATAACATGATCAGGTTTTGACAAGTTAGGAAAACCTCTAACTCTTTTTTATTTTTCTGATCTTAATCATGTTATCAAAATTTGCATGGCATAACCTTTTATGCCACAACCAAGCATCTTAATTTTTCATCAAAAAACAAGAAGACTCATCATTATCAAGATAGAATAGATTACCTCTTGATTGTGCACCAGTTCCAACTAGTCTTCCTCCATCATAATTTTTTTTCACTTTCTTGCTCTCAAAAGAAACTCGGTGACTTGAATTGTTTAGTTGTGCCACACTTAACAAGTTATAGTTCAGTCCATCTACCCAATAAGAATTTTCACATTTTATTCTATCATTTATCATCAGTGATCATTTACCTCTTACCATATAGGGTGTATCATTACCCATCTTAATTGATCCTCCATTGTATTCTTCAAGTTGATCAAATTTCTCTTCATCACCAGTCATGTGATGTGTAGAGCCACTGTCTATGATCCATGTATCATTTTTGTTGACTTTAGAAATTAGTGTTGTTTCTACATGTTTTTCTTCTTCCTCGGAGTCATCTTTCATAGCAACAAATACAAATTCTACATCATCATCATCGATTCAGATTCATTATCTTTGGCTATGTAACATACCTTCTTTCCTTTGTCATTATTGTCTCAGTTGTCTCTATTTTTGTATCGGTATTTCCTATTGACTCTCCTGCCATAGCTTCCTTCAGATCGATCATTGGGTCTTTCATCATCTTTCTTATGCAGACATCTAGCACCAATGTGGCCAACCTCTTTACAGTTAAAGCATGCTAAAGGTATCTTACCTCTATATCTTCCTTTTCCTTTAGGTAACCTTCTGGCCATAAGAGCTTTAAGTTCATCAAGCCCATCATCGGTATTGCTATCACTATCATTTCTATTTTTACCACTACATTTACCAATCTTTAGAGAAGACATGAAAGTAAACTCAAAAGTCAATACAACATTGTTATCAAATTTATTTAATTCAAAATTTGTGAGCTTACCAATTAGAGTATCAAGAGTAAGGTTGGATGTAGACCTTGTTTCATGAATTGTAGAAATCCTAATTGCATAAACTGGCAGTAAAGTTCTGAGAAGCTTTCTTATCATTGTTTCATCATCAATAGTACCATCTGATTCTCTAATAGCATGTACCACCTCTTTTAGTCTATTTGTGTATTGTACAATATTTTCACCTTCCTTCATCTTCATGTCATCGAATCTACCCCTTAGGATTTCATCTGTGGCTCTCTTAACATTCACGTCACCACTGTAAATTTGAGAAAGTTTATCCCACATATCTTTGGTAGTTGTGCAGCTTTTAATATCTTCAAATTCAGCATCGGTATAGGCAACAACATTCTCCATCATAGTAACATTGTGTTCATCCCTGTCTCTTAATTTATCAAGAGTCAAGGGACCAGTGGGCGGTTGTATGTAGCCATTCTCCATCAGTTCTAGTGAAGGATTCCCAATTCCAGATATGTGCAACTTCATTCAACTTTGCCATACTTCGAAGTTCTCTTTGTTCAGTCTTGGCACTTCCCTCTTATACATTTTCAAATCTTTGTGCTGAAGTCCTTAAAACTCTATTCTAAGCAAGCATAGCTCTGATACCAATTGTTAGAATAACTAAGAGTGGGTTGAATCAGTTAATCACTGTCCCAAGTCAAAATGTATAATCCAAAACAAATTAGTTAACTTTTTTCTACTAGGCAACTTAAAAAACTTTTATTGTCTATGATTTTAATGATTACCAGTCTAAAACATATAATGATTACCGATCAAATCAAATATGCAACATGAAAATATGATATCAAACAAATATCACAATCTTGATACATAACACAAGAGATTGAATGTGGAAAACCTATGAACGGGAAAACCACCTGGGATTGGCAACCCAAAATATTCACTATTCTAAAGTGAGGTTGGTGAAGACCCAACCCTATTAAAGGTTACAAAACACACTGTTAGGTGTGACCTTGTTAAAGGATTTTAGACCAACTATTATCATCCAACCAGCATTCACTATGGGGTTGAAAGGATAACAATGTTCATTCTATGAATGATACATAATAAGACTTTCTTAGTCCACTTAGTTAAGAGATTTGACCGTGTACAATGGTTAAAATGGAACAGTAGGTGATCTGCCTTAATACAACTTCAATTGCAAATATACAGATCAATCCTTTTGATGAAGGGTGCTCCCCTTAATACCACAAACACTTAACAGAAATAGAGAAACAACAACAATAATATGCAAGAACAGAAAATTGGCTTCTTATTATCTCCACAAATGTGGAATTACAAACTTTAAGAATTACAATATGCAAAGCCACATGGGCATTCCCTTACAATATTCTGTAGGACAAAGCCTCGAGTCAATACCCAGATCTACTACCCAGAACTGCCCTAGACAACACTACAGGGCTTCTTTATATAGGCAATTTCCACCACCCGAGAAGGTTCTAGAAATTTAGCCCTTAGGGCCGACCAAACTTAGAATTATTTTATTTTACAATTTATTACATCAAAGTCGGCTCAAAATGAGTTTTGAAACCCAAACAAAAATTTTGAAGAAAAATTATTTTCTGCCATTTCAGGTGACCCAACTTCCAAAGACCATAAGTCATCACCAGTTGACCCGATTGACTATTATAACCCCATTTCAGAAATGCCGCGAAGCGCTCTACAGGCTTGACCTACGCAAAGTTTCCATCACCCAAATTTTCAACCTCATCCGGGGCCTCTAAAGCCTTCAAAACTGAGTTTGAAATTTCTGTACCCTGCTGCCAGTACCGAAAATCTTCAATATCTTCAAAACTAGACCTGATCTAGCCATGAAACTTTGCTGGTAGGCTGATATGATTGAGATGAACCTCCACATGTAAAATTAGAACATTCTAAGATCGTAAGGCCAACTTACTAAAAATAGCAAGTTTCCAAAAATAGCGGCTCTGCATACGATACCCCTTATTTAATACAAAAATAGAAATATTTTTGGGTGATGCAAGATTGCTCTTACACCCAGGATGCTCCTGCATTAGACACCCGCGGTAATTTGAGAAGTGACCCTATCACAACTTAGGTGTGCAGAGGAAAACCAAGACGGTTAACCTCCTCCTTTTTCAGCCACGATGAATCTTCAATAGGTCATCCTTTCCATTTGACCAAATACTCTTCATATGTCCTATTCCTTGTGCTTCTGCCAAAATGATTGTCCAGTATGTCTTCAATCTCCTTGATATCTGAACTGGTTGCTGGAATATTCCACTATGCTACTGCAACCTCATCTTCAACACCTCCTTCATGATACTCTGTCAAATCTGAAATGTTAAACACTGGTGAAATATTTATCTCACTAGGCAATTCTACCTCATATGCATTTCCTAAATCATGCTTCTTCAATATCTTACATGTTCCAAACTTCTTCATTTTTAGCTTGTTATATGTACCAACCAAAAATTGCTCCTTCCACAAATGAACCATGACTTCATCGCCAACTTGAAATTCCTTATGCCTCCTTTTCTCATCTGCCTTAGCCTTATATTGTGCATTCATCTTGGTAATATGCTTCCTCACCTCCTCATGGATGTTCTTCAAGTGTTCTACAAAATCCTCAGCTTCAGCACTACTTATTTCTCCTTTATCTATCTTTCTCAATTCAGATGCATTTTTTGGACTAATTCTATATACAATCTGGAATGGTGATTTACCAGTGCTTGTAATAACCCTCTAACCCTAATATAAGTTTTGTATTTTTGAAAGAATTAAGATCCTTTGATGTTTTTTTATAGCTTAAGTTGTACATGATACTTGTTTGATTTATTCCTATAGTTGTTTATAATAATTTCATAAGCTAGTACTCAATGATTCTAATATCAGACATACTATCTAAAGGTATCATTTTTGTATATATTTATCTCCATGTATGTATTGAGTACCTACAAGACCTTTATGAACATAGTTAGGATGTTATATGATATGTACTTGATAGATATATATAAGTGGTTATTTATATTTTCTTCTATTAAGGTTACCTTGGATGAATCTTGTATCTCATTTGATGATTTGATTATGTTAATTTATTATTAGTATTGATAAGAGACTAACACAATGCTTGAGATTCTAACCTTCATTATGATGATGCTACATGCTTTGAGTGTATATATATACATGATGTGTTTTCATGATTCAGGATGAAGTCGTAGTTACTCACATAGCTGAGGTCCACACAATGTATCGATCCTGGTCATCTGTCTGCAATGTTTTCTTTTATATGTATATCCGTGCATATGTATTTCTTCTTGTGATGCAGGCTTGCAGGTACCGGGCATCGACTTCACCTGGCTTCACAGGTCTGAGCATGCCCTCAAATCCTCTATAGTTGTTGTTATGGAGATAGTACTAAGGCCCCTACATGAGTCTTCCTTTGTCATTATTCCAATTTGGGAATATTAGGGTTCCTTCTTTGTCAGTGTACCTTTGGGTCAAAAACCCAGATCCAACGCACCCGGTTGGGCATGGTTGTAGTTAGTGCCTTGTGACCACTTGAATTCATTTGGTTGTATGATTTGTTTACTCATTTTATTTATTTCTCTTTCTTGGTATGATTCTTACTTAATCTTTCTATGTTGTGTTTCAGGAGTTTGGCTTGACTTTCCTTGTTGACATTGGTTGACCTTGTTTGATCTTATGGTTTTCTCGATATGTTTCATAGATGATTTGTATGGCCTCTTTGGATGATTAGATTTATTTTGAGGCATGTGATTTTATTCTACCTCAGTGATATATCTTATAGCAATTATAAATAGGTAATAATATTGTGATCTACTACTTCATAATCTTATAGATTATAGTGTTTGGTATTTGGCATGTATATATATATATATATATGGGTGCACACATATATGTATTTATATATATATAATTTATATGTGATTATATGTTAATTATTGTAGATATTGTGGATGGTGTATATTTTGGGATTAATGTAAAGTATAATATTATTAATAATTAAATATTAAATAATGTGAAGTATATTATTCTCAATTGTTAATTATTAATAATGAGGATAGGTTATATATATAGATATTGATGTAATTAATGATGGAATATGCATATATGTTAGGATAATATTACATATGTGTATGAATGAATACAAATAATCTTTTATTGTATATTTGAGTAATATAGTTGTATGATATTAAGTTATTTTATAATACACTTTAGTTAAGAGTTAGTTGAGAGTTGGTTACTTTTCCTCTCAACCTTTGGAAATCTATTTATATGCACTACTTTCTCATTTGAAGGGGGGGGATTTTGGGGCTAAAGCATTGAGGAGAGGATGGCCTTTCTTTTCATGGAGATTTTGGAGAGAAAACTTGGAGATGTGAGGGAGAGTTTGTAAGCATATGTCTTTAAGAATTTTTGGTTATCTTTTCTTTTGGGAGAGAGATATTTTTGTGAGAATTTCATTAGTTGAGAGAGGGATTCTTTGCTGTGGAATTATTTCTTTCTTTCATGGAGATTTTTGAAAGTGGATAGGGTTTGAAGGATGCATCTCAAATTTGGATTTGTCTTCTCTTTTGTTTCCTTCCTTCTTCGATTCAACCTTCGTAGGACATGAGGTATGGATTGAATATGTTAGTTACTTTATGTTTCTGATAGATTATGGATCTATTTATATATTATAATTATTTATTATATCTGTACTTTTAATTTCTATGGTTATTTTAAACTTTTGAGTTTTTATTTGTAAGAATTGGCATGTGTTTTCCTAGGGTTTTTAGCAACCCATTTTTGGAGATCTATTATTATAATAATTTAAATTGAATCTAGGGTTTTACTAAATTGATTTTCTAGAAGTAAAATTCATAGATCTCAAATGGGTATCTCTCTGATTTTATTTTTAGTGTCGAATTAATGCCTTATTTTTGACATTTTGGCAGACTATGCTTGTCCATTCTCGATTCCAAATTTTCTATCAAAAGTATTCATGTGCTACAGGCTGATATGATTATATAAAAGTATAAATTTGATATAAAAGATTCTCCTAAGTCTTATCTTTCATTTCCAATTGGTTTGGAGAATTTTTATTATGTTTTGTGAAAATTACAACCGTTTTAGTGAAGGCAAGTCTGAACCCTAACCAGAATTTTCTGTTTTAAACCAGAAGTCATAACTTTCTTTCCCACCGTTGGATCTTCCTAAAAATCAAATTGGCAGTCCATAATTATGTTATCTAAATATCCACTGAAGTGATTGCCTTTATTATTTGTTTTGTGGAAGATATAGATGACTGTTCTATGATGACTATTCTTTGCATTTAATCCTTGCTTGAAATAATTCAGTTTAAGAACATCATTAAGTTTTAAGGTTTTCGTATGGTCACCAGAGGCTATTAGATTGTTTTTTTTTTGGTTAATTGGATCTATGTATAATATGAATATGTTTATAATATCACTTGTATGTCTTCTTATATGTTTGGAACATTCTGTATGCCATATTGGGTTTAGGGTTGTCAAGTGGACTAGGGACAACATATGTTTTTCTAAACTCAATCAAATGTTGTTATGGAATTGATATGAATTCTTGATGATGGATCTATTATTCTCTTATGATTTTTATATGTATGTTAGGGAACCTAAGTACACTAGGTGAGTGGCTCATAGTGAGGGGCCGGGGCCCTAAGTGGCTATTACCAGGATAACCTACTATGAGTTATTTAATCAAGTGATAACCTAAATAAATAAATTGGGAATGGGAGATTATTGGAATGAGAAATTATAAACTAATAAAGATTAATTATGCCTCACACATGCCTTTAGTGCTAGTAAAGACTAAGGATGGGAGTGGGAGAAGGTACCTATGCGTAGGTATGACTGGATGACCTTGTCTATACGAGAGGCATTCGGTTCTGCATGTGCCTACTTGGGGGCCGGGGCCAAGAGTGGCTAGTACCAGGACAACCCAAGGGGTGAGGGCTATGCGATGACACTCACCTAGCTTGTAGCTTAGAGTCTCTACTAAATTTGATCATGCCTCTGGTAGTCCTTGTGGTCTTCTTGTCTTTTCTTTTGTGTTGTGACTTTGGAGAAATTTTTATCACCACCTTAGGAATTTTCTAGTTGTTACATGTTGTATGGGCCTTTGGTTATATCTCCTAGCTCGGGGGAGTGGGCCTATTGGTTCCACATGGTTGGGTAGTTAATATTTATATCGAGGTATTGATCGTGATTCTTTGGATGATCCTAGCACATATTCCTTTCCAGATCTGCAATTGAAGATTTCTTATTGGATATTTTAATATGTTGAGATGTACTTTTTTATTTGTATTCATGTAATTTTTAATCTCCTAAAAGGAGTCTTGTAGTATTGATGCAATCTCAATTCAAAGCAATGCATAAGGGAATGGGTAGTTCTAGGTAAAAGAAAGGGAAAAGAATGTGGAATATTGGACATGTTACTAGCATTAAAAGAAAGTGTTTATATTATTTATCCTATCCTCTTATGTTGTCCATGTGTAAAGGAAATAATCTTAAATATAATTATATATAATGATGTATCACAACAATAATGTATTCTCTCTTGATGAAAGAATTCAAAGATATTATTGAGAAATGATAGATTAGTGATTGGAATTATTAACAATGAATGGTTATGAAACAATGCAATAGAATAGTAATTTGATTTTAATGTTAATACTTGGTTCATGTTAATGAAGTACCTAGAATGATGCCTACCTTAATGAATATTAATCTCTTACCTAAATTATTAGAGAAAAGTGATATAAAAAATAGTAGATGTAGATGAAATCAATATGAATTTATGGAATGAGTTGATAAAAGGAATAATGATGTTGGATGATTAACCTATGTTTAATAAAAGAAATAAGTTAGGGACATTTAACTTGGTGCATTAAAATGAATGTAGATCTTTTAAGCTCATGATTTTGTGAATATCTTATGCATGTAAATGGTTTATATGATGTTGCTTTAGTAGCGACGTTAGGGAACCCAGGAGGACTTAAGTTGTATAAATCTTACATTCAAGTAGTAGAAAATTATTTCTTCTTTTAGAAATATGAAGTGTAATGATGAATATTATTCTAGTTAAAATAAATAAATAAAATAAAATAAAAATTCACTACTTGCATTTTATAGAGGTTTTATGTCTTGTCCTCTTGGGTTGCCTAGCGGGGCGTTACATCTGGTATCAGAGCCCTAGGTTTCTACACTGGGAACTGTGGGTCTCATAGCTCACCTATGCATAACCTTCAGTATCTTAACTTTGTCTCTTTTTGGATTATGTTGTTATGCTAAAACTTGAATCTTAGGAAACGAAGGCTACCTTTCGTGTTCTTATGTTGTATTGTCTTACAACGGCACACCCATTCCTCTATGATTGAGTTATATTTTAACAATTATTTATATTTTTTTATAATGAGATCAATGATGTGTTAAGTGTATTTTTCCTATAATATTAATGGAATGGCAAAGAATTCTTGAGACTTGTGTTTGTTTTCTTGAAAGGTACTGGTATCTCTAGAAGGGTCAAAAGTTAAAGGATGCTAAATGTTTTGAATCTTAATTATGGTAGTAGATAATATTACCCCTTGATCATACCTATAATATAATGTTGTGCACTCTATCTTCTTACAAATACCTAGTTGAATTTTATCCTACTCAAGGTATCTTAGAAATAGATTTCTTTTGGATCTTTAAAGAATGAAATGATTGTGGTAGTACTTGATAGGAATGATAGGGCAATAATTAGATTACATGGCTAATAATATGTACCTAGGAAAGAAGTGAAAAATAATAATAATAATAAATAAATAAATTAGGAACAAATAATTTACTGTCATATGCATTTCTCTCTCTCTTTCTCTCTCCCCTCTTAAGAAATAAGTTTTGCATGACTAAAATTGTTTAGACAAGGCAATAATATATCAGGAAAAATTGTAAATACTCAATTAGGAAACCCTTGGGTGAAGGACCTATGTCCCCAAGATTTTATCATAGGCTATAATTCACATTTTCATTTAGCAAGAGGAATTTTTGTCCCTATCTTGGTAAGAAGTTATATCCTTTCTGCATATCTTATTAAATTGCACAAAAAAGATTTAAGATAACATAATCAAGAAATTCTAGGGAAGAGTATGTGCGATGATGGATTATCTGTACTAATGATGGAAGTTGTTTTTATTAAATATATGTCTTGCAAAATGCCTAGTGAATAGTTAGGATCCTAGATGGGTATTTTGGAAACAAATTCATGTTTTGTATACATTGTGATCAACACCATAGTAGTAAGAAATTAACAACATTAATTGATTGATCAACTATGAATAAAGAGTTGTTGTGGTAAATAAATGTTATAGAAATGTACCTTACTCAATTTCTACTTAGAACTGATGTTATCTCAAAATTTTTAAGTGTACGAGGGTAATGTTTCAAATAGGTAAAGGGTAGAAATTAAAGTTATGTACAGTAGTTAATGTTATTAATTTAGATGTTGTGGTTATGAAGATAGTAGTAGGACTCATATACTTCTTTCTCTTTTAATGGATCTATGATCGTTATGCAATAAAGAATTTGAAATAACTCTTAAGAAAATGCCATATGGAAATTGCCTGACATGCAAATTAGGGAAAAGTGCATAGATAAATAGTAAGCTTTAAGAAGGGATCCCAACTTAATGAATAATAGTGCAATAAATTGTAAATTGTTTAGATCTCCTCTAGGGGGTGAATGTGTTTTTGGAAATCAAGCACTACAACTATTGTGAAAGATGACTTAGAAAATGTATATTGTAAAATTTGTGTGTCCTATGTCATTGGAATTCTACTTAAAGCTTTGATGGAAAGGAATATTTCTTATAAAACTATGTGTTAATGAAAATGGTAAGTTTCAAGTATCTAGATTGTTTTATTTTTATGATTACAAAAGTAAATAAAAATTATTTGATGTATTCCCTTCATGATCATAACAAATATAAATGTTACATACCTCTCTATGTTTGGTATTCATAGCTTGTAAGGGACACAAATTTTGGACCCTATTTGTAAGAAGGTCTCACAAGTTGTATTATGTAGGGTTAGATTATGTCTCAAAAGGGAAAATATATCATAAATTCTTTTTTTTTTTTTTTTTTTACTGGTTACCATAGATAGGAACTTTGATATTGTGAAAGGAAGTGATAATCTTAGTTGGTAAAACATGTAATTTCCTAATATATTGATATTAGTGAGTAAACATGAATACCTTAGAGTTTCAACTTGATAACAATAATTTTGATGCAATTTCAAGTATCTTGTTAACAAACTTACTACATAAAATGATAGAATCACATAGGTAATTCTTTTTGAAAGTCATTACTAATTGAATTGAGTTAATCTAAACTAAAGTTGTAATAAGATAGGATTTACCAAAACTCTTGATAGGAGAAGAATGTGTGCAGTCATTAAATTAGGATCTAGAATATTAATAATATAATTCTGTTGGATAATGTGTGATATATAGTTCACATTCCTGACTTCCAAGAGTAAGTCGAATCTTAGTGGGGGAGGATGTAATACCCCTCTAACCTTAATATAAGTTTTGTGTTTTTGAAAGAATTAAGATCCTTTGATATTTTTTTATAGCTTAAGTTGTACATGATACTTGTTTGATCTATTCCTATAGTTGTTTATAATAATTTCATAAGCTAGTACTCAATGATTCTAATATCAGACATACTATCTAAAGGTATCATTTTTGTATGTATTTATCTCCATGTATGTATTGAGTACCTACAAGACCTTTATGAACATAGTTAGGATGTTATATGATATGTACTTGATAGATATATATAAGTGGTTATTTATATTTTCTTCTATTAAGGTTACCTTGGATGAATCTTGTATCTCACTTGATGATTTGATTATGTTAATTTATTATTAGTATTGATAAGAGACTAACACAATGCTTGAGATTCTAACCTTCATTATGATGATGCTACATGCTTTGAGTATATATATATACATGATGTGTTTTCATGATTCAGGATGAAGTCGTAGTTACTCACATAGCTGAGGTCCACACGATGTATCGATCCTGGTCATCTGTCAGCAATGTTTTCTTTTATATGTATATCCGTGCATATGTATTTCTTCTTGTGATACAGGCTTGCAGGTACCGGGCATCGACTTCACCTGGCTTCACAGGTCTGAGCATGCCCTCAAATCCTCGATGGTTGTTGTTATGGAGATAGTACTAAGGCCCCTACATGAGTCTTCCTTTGTCATTATTCCAATTTGGGAATATTAGGGTTCCTTCTTTGTCAGTGTACCTTTGGGTCAAAAACCCAGATCTAACGCACCCGGTTGGGCATGGTTGTAGTTAGTGCCTTGTGACCACTTGAATTCATTTGGTTGTATGATTTGTTTACTCATTTTATTTATTTCTCCTTCTTGATATGATTCTTAGTTAATCTTTCTATGTTGTGTTTCAGGAGTTTGGCTTGACTTTCCTTGTTGACTTTGGTTGACCTTGTTTGATCTTATGGTTTTCTCGATATGTTTCATAGATGATTTGTATGGCCTCTTTGGATGATTAGATTTATTTTAAGGCATGTGATTTTATTCTACCTCAGTGTTATATCCTATAGCAATTATAAATAGGTAATAATATTGTGATCTACTACTTCATAATCTTATAGATTATAGTGTTTGGTATTTGGCATGTATGTATATATATATATATATATATATATATATATATATATATATATATATATATATATATATATATATATATATATATATATATGGGTGCACACATATATATATTTATATATATATATATATATATATATATATATATAATTTATATGTCATTATATGTTAATTATTGTAGATATTGTTGATGGTGTATATTTTGGGATTAATGTAAAGTATAATATTATTAATAATTAAATATTAAATAATGCGAGGTATATTATTCTCAATTGTTAATTATTAATAATGAGGATAGGTTATATATATAGATATTGATGTAATTAATGATGGAATATGCATATATGTTAGGATAATATTACATATGTGTATGAATGAATACAAATAATCTTTTATTGTATATTTGAGTAATATAGTTGTATGATATTAAGTTATTTTATAATACCCTTTAGTTAAGAGTTAGTTGAGAGTTGGTTACTTTTCCTCTCAACCTTTGGAAATCTATTTATATGCACTACTTTTTCATTTGAAGGGGGGGGATTTTGGGGCTAAAGAATTGAGGAGAGGATGGCCTTTCTTTTCATGGAGATTTTGGAGAGAAAACTTGGAGATGTGAGGGAGAGTTTGTAAGCATATGTCTTTAAGAATTTTTGGTTATCGTTGCTTTTGGGAGAGAGATATTTTTGTGAGAATTTCAGTAGTTGAGAGAGGGATTCTTTGCTATGGAATTATTTCTTTTTTTCATGGAGATTTTTGAAAGTGGATAGGGTTTGAAGGATGCATCTCAAGTTTGGATTTGTCTTCTCTTTTGTTTCCTTCCTTCTTCGATTCAACCTTCGTAGGACATGAGGTATGGATTGAATATGTTAGTTACTTTATGTCTCTGATAGATTATGGATCTATTTATATATTATAATTATTTATTATATCTGTACTTTTAATTTCTATGGTTATTTTAAACTTTTGAGTTTTTATTTGTAAGAATTGGCATGTGTTTTCCTAGGGTTTTTAGCAACCCATTTTTGGAGATCTATTATTATAATAATTTAAATTGCATCTAGGGTTTTACTAAATTAATTTTCTGGAAGTAAAATTCACAGATCTCAAATGGGTATCTCTCTGATTTTATTTTTAGGGTCGAATTAATGCCTTATTTTTGACATTTTGGCAGACTATGCTTGTCCATTCTCGATTCTAAATTTTTTGTCAAATGTATTCATATGCTACAGGCTGATATGATTATATAAAAGTATAAATTTGATATAAAAGATTCTCATAAGTCTTATCTTTCATTTTCAATTGGTTTGGAGAATTTTTATTATGTTTTGTGAAAATTACAACCGTTTTAGTGAAGGCAGGTCTGAACCCTAACCAGAATTTTCTGTTTTAAACCAGAAGTCATAACTTTCTTTCCCACCATTGGATCTTCCTAAAAATCAAATTGACAGTCCATAATTATGTTATCTAAATCTCCACTAGAGCGATTGCCTTTATTATTTGTTTTGTGGAAGATATGGATGACTATTCTTTGCATTTAATCCTTGCTTGAAATAATTCAGTTTAGGAACATCATTAAGTTTTAAGGTTTTCGTATGGTCACCAGAGGCTATTAGAATGTTTGTTTTTTGGTTAATTGGATCTATGTATACTCTGAATATGTTTATAATATCACTTGGATGTCTTCTTATATGTTTGGAACATTCTGTATGCCATATTGGGTTTAGGGTTGTCAAGTGGACTAGGGACAACATATGTTTTCCTAAACTCAATCAAATGTTGTTATGGAATTGATATGAATTCTTGATGATGGATCTATTATGCTCTTATGATTTTTATATGTATGTTAGGGAACCTAAGTACACTAGGTGAGTGGCTCATAGTGAGGGGCCGGGGCCCTAAGTGGCTAGTACCAGGATAACCTACTATGAGTTATTTAATCAAGTGATAACCTAAATAAATGAATTGGGAATGGGAGATTATTGGAATGGGAAATTACACACTAATCAAGATTAATTATGCCTCGCCCATGCCTTTAGTGCTAGTAAAGACTAAGGATGGGAGTGGGAGAAGGTACCTATGCGTAGGTATGACTGGATGACCTTGTCTGTACGAGAGGCATTCGGTTCCGCATGTGCCTACTTGGGGGCCGGGGCCAAAAGTGGCTAGTACCTGGACAACCCAAGGGGTGAGGGCTATGCGATGACACTCACCTAGCTTGTAGCTTAGAGTCTCTACTAAATTTGATCATGACTCTGGTAGTCCTTGTGGTCTTCTTGTCTTTTCTTTTGTGTTGTGACTTTGGAGAAATTTTTATCACCACCTTAGGAATTTCCTAGTTGTTACCTCTTGTATGGGCCTTTGGTTCTATCTCCTAGCTCGGGGGAGTGGGCCTATTGGTTCCACATGGTTGGGTGCTTAATATTTATATCGAGGTATTGATCGTGATTCTTTGGATGATCCTAGCACATATTCCTTTCCAGATCTGCAATTGAAGATTTCTTATTGGATATTTTAATATGTTGAGATGTACTTTTTTATTTGTATTCATGTAATTTTTAATCTCCTAAAAGGAGTCTTGTAGTATTGATGCAATCTCAATTCAAAGCAATGCATAAGGGAATGGGTAGTTCTAGGTAAGAGAAAGGGAAAAGAATGTGGAATATTGGACATGTTACTAGCATTAAAAGAAAGTGTTTATGTTATTTATCCTATCCTCTTATGTTGTCCATGTGTAAAGGAAATAATCTTAAATATAATTATATATAATGATGTATCACAACAATAATGTATTCTCTCTTGATGAAAGAATTCAAAGAGATTATTGAGAAATGATAGATTAGTGATTGAAATTATTAACAATGAATGGTTATGAAACAATGCAATAGAATAGTAATTTGATTTTAATGTTAATACTTGGTTCATGTTAATGAAGTACCTAGGATGATGCCTACCTTAATGAATATTAATCTCTTATCTAAATTATTAGAGAAAAGTGATATAAAGGATAGTAGATGTAGATGAAATCAATATGAATTTATGGAATGAGTTGATAAAAGGAATAATGATGTTGGATGATTAACCTATGTTTAATAAAAGAAATAAGTTAGGGACATTTAACTTGGTGCATTAAAATGAATGCAGATCTTTTAAGCTCATGATTCCGTGAATATCTTATGCATGTAAATGGTTTATATGATGTTGCTTTAGTAGCGATGTTAGGGAACCCGGGAGGACTTAAGTTGTATAAATCTTACATTCAAGTAGTAGAAAATTATTTCTTCTTTTAAAAATATGAAGTGTAATGATGAATATTATTCTAGTTAAAATAAATAAATAAAATAAAATAAAAATTCACTACTTGCATTTTATAGAGGTTTTATGTCTTGTCCTCTTGGGTTGCCTGGCGGGGCGTTACAGTGCTCCTATTGACATAATTATTGTATGCAAATTCTACCTGTGGTAAAATCAAATCCCATCCTGTTGGCTTATCTCCAACCAAACATCTCAGCAAATTTCCCAAACTTCTATTCACCACCTCTATCTGTCCATTAGTCTATGGATGATGTGATGAACTGAACTTCAATTCTATCTTCAACTTCTTCCACAATGTCCACCAAAAATATCCAACAAACTTAGTATCTCTATTTGAAACTATGGTCTTTGGCAAACCATGTAGTCTCACCACTTCTCTAAAAAATAATTCTACTACATGAACAACATCATTAGTCTTCTTGCAAGGAATGAAATGTACCATTTTCAAAAATCTGTCAACCACTACAAAAACTGAATCATGTCCCCGCCGTGTCCTCGGTAAACCAAGAACAAAGTCCATACTAATATCCTTCCAAGGCTTTTCTGGTACAGGTAATGGCTGATACAACCCTATATTCTGCTTCACTCCTTTCGCCATCTGACATACTCTGCAACTCTGTACAAACTTCTTCACATCTTGCTGCAATTGTGGCCAATAATAATTATCACCAACCAAAGCAAGAGTTTTATCATGACCAAAATGTCTAGCGAATCCTCCACTATGCTTCTCCTTGATGAGATTCTCTCTCATAGAACTTTGTGGAATGCACAACTGACTCCCTCTGAATAGCATATCATCTTTGATGATAAAATCCAGCCATTTCGTCCTATCTAGAGTAACAGGTTCTATACAAGTTTTCCAAGCTTTACCAAAATCAGGATCCCTTGGATACAAATTCTTGAGTTCCTTGAACCCAACCACTTCAATCTGCATTTTTTTCAGCAATAGTTTCCTTCTGCTAAGAGCATCTGCAACCTTGTTAGACTTTCCAATCCTGTGTTTCAAAACAAATGTATAACTCTGCAAAAACTCAACCCATTTCAAATGCCTTTGATTCAACTTTCCTTGACTATTCAAATATTGCAAAGCTTGATGATCAGTATACAAAACAAACTCCTTAGGAAGTAGATAGTGTCTCCACTTCTTTAATGCCTAAACTATAGCATAAAATTCCTGAACATAGATAGAATATTTTCTCTTGGCATCATTTAACTTCTCACTGAAATAAGCAACAGGTTTACCTTCTTGGCTCATAACAGCTCGTATTACAATACCACTAGCATCACAATCTACTTGAAACACCTTATTAAAATCTAGAAGTGCTAAAACAGGTTATTCTGTAACTTTTTGTTTCAACAATTGAAAACTCTTTTCTGCCCCATTAGTCCACTTAAACTCTTTTCTATCCCCTCTCATTGTTTCAGTCAAGGGTCCACAAATACTGCTAAAATTTCTGATAAACTTTCTGTAAAAGTTAGCCAAACCATGAAAAGATCTTATCTCAGTAGCACTCCTTGGAGTAGGCCATTCAAGGATAGCCTATACCTTCTCTAGGTCCATTTTTAGACCTTCTGCTAAAACTACAAATCCCAAATACACTAAATCTTTCTTCACAAAACTGCACTTCTTCAAATTAATCAACAATTTCTCATCTCTCAACTTCTCAAACACCATACGATTATGCATCATTTGTTCCTCCAATGTCTTGCTAAAAATCAAAATATCATCTAGGTAAACAATGACAAATTTACCTAGAAATTCTTTCAAAACTTCATTCATGAGCCGCATGAAAGTGCTCGGTGCATTGGTTAGCCCAAAAGGCATGACTAACCACTCATACAGTCCTACCTTTGTCTTGAAG
This sequence comes from Chamaecyparis obtusa, assembly GCA_027943335.1. Classification (NCBI taxonomy): domain Eukaryota; kingdom Viridiplantae; phylum Streptophyta; class Pinopsida; order Cupressales; family Cupressaceae; genus Chamaecyparis; species Chamaecyparis obtusa. Next base: position 157,220 of record BSBK01005796.1, read on the forward strand.
GCAGTCTTCCATTCATCTCCTTCTCTAATATAAATCTGGTGATATCCACTCTTCAGATCTATCTTTGAGAAATACACAGCTCCACTCAAACAGTCCATAATATCATCCATTCATGGCAATGGAAACCTATACTTGATTGTGATCTTGTTTATTGCTCTGGAATCTGTACACATCCTCCATTCTCCATTTTTCTTTCGTGCTAATACTGCTGGTACAACACATGGACTCAAGCTCTCCTGAATCAATTCCTTCTGTAACAACTCATGTACTTGTCTGTTCAACTCTTCACTTTTTGCTGGTGTCATTCTGTGTGCTTCCTTGTTTGGAAAACCAGCTCCTGGAATCAAATCCATTTGATGATTGATTTTCCTTATAGGTACATCCTCTACTTCTTCCTTACTAGCTTTTGGAATTAAAGCAAAACACACATGCTCATGCCTCATACCATCTAGGAATTTTCTTCCATCAACAAATGTTATTCTTGCATTACCACATACCTTTTCTTCGGTCTCCTTCAATGGCTTTAGCTTATGTCGCACTCCATCCGTTGTCAGGGAATAGGTATTCGCACGACCATCGTGTACAGCACATCTATCAAACTGCCATGGTCTACCCAATAACATATGACATGCATCCATAGAGATGATATCACATAGTACCTCATCTTGGTACCCACCGATCTTGAACTTTACCAGGCACTGTTCACTAACCATGACCTTGTGGTCATCCTGCACCCAGGAAATCTGATATGGATGTGGGTATTTCTGTCTCTTGAGCTTCGACTTTGTCACCATCTCTTCTGACACCAAATTGTCAGTGCTTCCACTATCGATAATCACATCATAGCATTTAACCTCACACTTGCATCGAGTGCGAAACAGGCTCCTCCTTTGTTCAAGTTTGTTCTCACCACTCAGCAAGACTCTTCTGTTAATTAGCGTTTCTCTTCTTTCAGCATCTTCAGAATTTCATGATCTAGCATCTTCATCTACATGTGCAACTCTGGCCTGGCCTTCATTTCTCCTATCTATTCTGCCTTGGTGCTGAGGACATTCAAATGCCCTATGACCTTCTTCTCCATAGTGAAAACATGTTCCACGGAAGCCTCCTCTTCCAGATCCTTGTCCTCTTCCTCTTCCTCTCTGATCTCTATTACTCTGATCTTGGAAATGATTGAAATTATTTCCTCTTTGATTCTGACTACTACTGGCCTCATCCTTCTTTTTCAAATCTTCATTTCGGCCACCATATGACCGTCCACCAGATCTCCCACCATGACCTCTTCCATTTTGTCTACTCTCAAACTTCTTGTTCAAATTTTCTTCTACTTTTAGGGAAAACTGGTATGCCTCCTCAATACTATTCATTCGAACCAGATTCAACTCCTCTTGAATGCTTGGCCTTAACCCATTAAGGTATCAGGCAACTTTCTTCTTATCAGCTTCTGCATGGCCTGTTCTGATGAGGAGTCGATAGAACTCCTCTGTATACTCCTGAACAGATCTTCCTCCTTGTTTCAAACTTTGCATTTTCTTTAGTAGGTCAAGCTCATAATCAACAGGAATAAACTGTTGCTTCAATTTATCTACCATCCAATCCCATCTTGTGATTTTATCTTTCCCTCTTCTATTTTGCTCCAATTGAATTTCTTGCCACCAGATCTTCACATGACCTTTCAATCTGGCCTTCACAAATTTGACCCTATCAGGATCCTCAACATCTTCATACTCAAAATATTCCTGACATTCATTGATCCAGTCGATCAATTCCTCTGGGTTAAGATTTTCAGAAAATATAGGAACTTCAATCTTAGGTCTTTTCCCAATCTTGGAAATCGCCCGAAAAAGTCTTTCTTCCTCCTGGTTCACAATTTCAGCTTCTCCTTCTTGATATTCTTCTTCGGCTTCATCCTTGCTTTCATCTCTGACATTAAGATTCATTCCTCGGTGAATCTCTTCTTGCAATGCTCGCCCTTATCTCTACAGCTCTCTAACCTCAGGTGTCACAGTAGCAGCTCTTCTGCCACATTCTCTTCATGGAGGCATTTTTGCGATGCGCGCTAAAACCCTAACCACGATCCTGGTGCAAACTAGCTCACAATCGACGATCTATTTACACACTCAGCAACTCCTACTCTGATAGCACTTGATGAAGGGTGCTCCCCTTAATACCACAAACACTTAACAAAAATAGAGAAACAACAACAATAATATGCAAGAACAGAAAATTGGCTTCTTATTATCTCCACAAATGTGGAATTACAAACTTTCAGGATTACAATATGCAAAGCCACATGGGCATTCCCTTACAATATTCTAGAGGACAAAGTTTCGAGTCAATACCCAGATCTACTACCCAAAACTGCCCTAGACAACACTACGGCCCTTCTTTATATAGGTAATTTCCACCACCTGAGAAGGTTCTAGAAATTTAGCCCTTAGGGCCAACCAAACTTAGAATTATTTTATTTTACAATTTATTACATCAAAGTCGGCTCAAAATGAGTTTTGAAACCCAAATAGAAATTTTGAAGAAAAATTATTTTCCACCATTTCAGGTGACCCAACTTCCGAAGACCATAAGTCATCACCAGTTGACCCGATTGACTATTATAACCCCATTTTGGAAACGCCACGAAGTTCTCTACAAGCATTAGTCATAAAAAGCACCCGTCTCCCAAATTTTCAACCTCATCCAGGGCCTCTAAAGCCTTCAAAACTGAGTTTGAAGTTTCTGTACCCTGCTACCAATACCGAAAATCTTCAATATCTTCAAAACTAGACCTGATCTAGCCATGAAACTTTGTTGGTAGGCTGATATGACTGAGATGAACCTCCACATGTAAAATTAGAACATTCCAAGATCTTAAGGCCAACTTACTAAAAATAGCAAGTTTCCAAAAATAGGGGCTCTACATAAGATAGCCCTTATTGAATACAAAACCAGAAATATTTTTGGGTGATGCAAGATTGCTCTTACACCCAGGATGCTCCTGCATCACCTTTGATCATTAACAATTCTATTTCAAATCAATTCTGTTAACTTACTGTGGCTCAGTAATAGCTTCTTGTCACTCGATAAATACTCTTCAGTTTGGTTCTCAATAACCAGTATGATCAGACTTGCATGAAAACTTGTTCACGTGATAACTCTATAGTTTTCTTCTTCCTGCATTACCATTTTCATTATGAAATTCCAGTCTCTTATATAGATGAGTAAACCATTTTCTTCTCCTCCATCAGATTTTGTTGCTTAATCATCTTTGTTGATTTTGCCGCTTTAACTTTCCTCAACTGATGTGTCAATAACATGTTTCATTCCAATCCATTAGATCTTTCCTAAATTTTGTTAGCCGTCAATCTTCATAACAAACTTTGTCTTATACCTCGAAATCATAGACTTTCCATCTCATCAATTCTTATCGGCTAAACTAGTCATTTAGTTCAATTTTGTTATGCTCGGTTAACAAAGAAATATGTCAGCAAATACAAGCTTGGTTTATACTATGCTCGGTATACACTACACTCCCTCAGTGTATACTTAAATGCTTCATTAATCAACAACATTTCTTTGTGTCTTTAGGCTCTTTTCTTCATCATAGATGAATGCAACATAATCAAGTTAATGTCATAAGGTCATAGACTCATCAACAAGTTACACAATGTGTTCCTTATCCTCATCTATCATATCCATCTTCCTCATGTAGATATTTATGTTCTTCATCACTTTCACTCCTTTTCTCCATATGTTTCATTATAGTAGCTTACAAGTGTTGTCAAACTAGTTGACATCAATGACAACATAATACCAATTTAATCATCTTACATATCTAATCCATCAGCTCGATGATCTTTAATCATAGATTCTTCAATTAGGTGCTAAATCACTTTTAGTGCATCAGTCATATTGCATGATAAACAACTCTACAAATGATAGAAAGGCATTGAAAATAGTCACATGAGGTGAAAATATTGTTTGAATTATTTCTGATGTACAAATATTCAACACAATGTTACAACTTGCTATCATAGATTATAGAAATCTCTTATTCCAGGTTTATTTGAATTTGCCAGTCTAGAGATGACTCTGTATTGTGTTCTCACATGTAAATTCTAGATGCATTATTTGGAAGTGTAAATCAAAAACCATCCACATAGTGATTATTTATTTGGAGTAGGTCTAAAATCACTAGTTATCCTATTGTACAAGGCCCACATGAGAAGAATCATCCATTTTGTAATGCCAAAAAAACATTCCATTAAAACCATTCTATTGCTCATGGAAAACCATTAAAACCATTTCATTTCTTGCACAAAACTAGGAGGGTTAGAACAATTCCATAAGCATTAATTTATGGTTCATGCAGACTTCTGCATGGGAGTCCATAGCTATGTTAAACAGCTCACCGATTATGCTATTATCATTATTGTTCCCCTCTGAATGTTTTAGGCTTTCATCATTCAAGGCTTAAGACTTCATAGTAGTATCATCATGCAAGAGGATGAATCTAGCAGTTGAATGTGGTTTAATAATTGTTAATATTATTTGTATATTTAGTGTTTAATATTTTTAATACTATTGTATTATTAGTTGTGATTTTAAAGTTGTTAGTGTCGATGATGACTATCTATAATTGAATGAAATAATTTTTTAGATCTAAAAAGTAACAAATCATGTGATGCCACAATAGCATGTGAATAAAACATGGCTTAGTCACTAGTATAATTGACCTCATTTTTTGACCAAAAGTAGCTAAAAAGTTCCACGAACCTTGGTCTAAATTTCCACCAACCCTGGTCAAAATTTCCACCAACAGGAAATTTTGACCAGGGTTACTGGAAATTTAGACCAATGTTCGTGGAAATTTTTAGCTTCTTTTGGTCAAAAAATGAGGTCAATTATACTAGTGAGTGTAAAAGCATTGGTCTCACTTTTTTTGGAATTTTTTGGATGCATTGACAAAAAATATGCTGATGTGGCATTATATTTGATGATGTGACCTGAAAACTTTGTTATAAGCATGGTGTTGAACATAGATGTTATCATTAATGTCAAAGGTGTGTTGACCATGATGACACTACTAGCAAGGTGAGTAGATCAAAGTTACAATACAATAATGTCACAATATTTGAAGAAGATAAATTTTAATAGCATGTCATGTTATGATCTGGATTTTGAGTTGTGGTCCCATTGATTGATATGATTGAAAAATCTATTGAAACATGTGTGTGAGTGTTGGAAAGGTTCCAAGAGTCTATTTTAGAATGTTGGACTTGTTACCCAAACAATGAGCTTGCTTTTGCAACCCTATCTTGCTCTATACTCATTATTGTTCACAAATGATGTTTTGCCTCTTGAATGGAAAATATTTCTTCTTAAGATCTATCTATATTCTATGTTTCGAAAAGGTAAGTATGATGAATCATTGTGGACACTTTATTAGTTTTATGATAGGTTGGGTTTGGGTTATATCATGATGTGACAAATCTTCTATGTTGTTAATGCCAAAAATTGAGGGTGGATGTTACTTGGGATCACATTGATCTCAAGTAAGAACCATGTGGCATAGTGAGTGCCTCAAAGTTACCTAAATTTTTTTGTCTAAGTATGGTGTTAAACATAGATATTTTTTTTAATGTGAAAGGTGTTTCGACCATGATGAGACTCCAATGTGAGTGCCTCAAAGTTACAATACAATAATGTCACAAATAAGTGACATGAAAACTTTTTTCTATGCATTTTGTTGAACATAGATGTTTTCATTAATGCCAAAGGTGTGTTGACCATGATGATACTACTAGAAATGTGAGTGCCTCAAATTTACAATACAATAATTTTACAATATTTGAAGAAGATAAATGTTAATAACATGCCATGTCACGTGATCTAGATTTTGAGTTGTAATGTCATTGATTGCTATGATTGTAAAATCTATTGAATCATGTTTGTGAGTGTTGTAAGGGCTCCAAGATTCTATTTTACAATGTTGGAATTGTTACCCAAACAATGAGTTTGCTTTGGGAACCGTATCTTTCTCTATACTTATTATTGTTCACAAATGATGTTTTGCTTCTTGAATGGAGAAAATTACTTCCTAAGACCTATCTATATTCTATGTTTCTAAAAGATAAGTGTGACAAATCATTGCGGACACCTTATTAGTTTGATGAAAGGTTGGGTTTAGGTTATGGCATGATATGACAAGTCTTCTATGTTGTTAATGCCAAATCAAGGGTGGATGTTACTTTGGATCACATTGATCTCAAGTAAGAACCATTTGGCATAGTGAGTGCCTCAAAGTTACATGAAAACCTTTTTATAAGCATTGTGTTCAACATAGATATGTTAATTAATGTCAAAGGTTTGTTGACCATGATGGCACTGGTAGTAATGTGAGTGCCTCAAAATTTTACTTTAAATTATAATAAAATGATTCTCATTTTTTTGTTTTTATGCAATTTGATTGTGGATTGTCCTCATGATGTTACTTGTAGGACAATCAATATCAACAATGGGAAAGAACAAGAGAGGGATGATTGAACAACAAGAGGCAGCAAAGGAAAAACAAAGGAAACCTATGAGGAGATTACATGAAGGTAAGTCATCTAATGCATGTAATAAAAATTATGAACATTCAACAATTGAAATTGATATGATGAATGTACCAAATTAAAATGATCAACATACACTAATTCAAATGCATGAGACGAATCTATAATCACCTAAAATTGGACAAGATCAATCCAATGAGTAACCAAGGTAAAAATTAAAGAAATTAAATCAAATCAAGCTATTATAAAAAAAAAATTGTAATCAAGCCATAAAATCAAATTAAATTAAAAATCAAAAGCCATAATTCAATTTAAATCAAATAAATCCTGACAAATCAATCAATTGTGTAGTTAATCTAATTAATTACATAGTGCATTTAAATCAAGTCAACCCATTCAAGGGGTACATATGGCTAAAGATATTAATTAAATTCAATTATTTAAATGATATTTTCCCTCAACCACCAAATGGGAGGAAAAATCATCAACCAATAAGATTTAAGGATTGAGCTCACATGGATCAAGCCTAAATTGAATCTCAATCACTCACTTGGAGAATGCATCTTGTCCACTTATTTTGTCCTTTAGTCCCAAGCTTTGAGGAATTTTTTTTTAAATGGTCTCCAAAGGTGGAATCATGGACTTAACCCTCAACTAATCATGATTAAATCAACTACACCCCCTACCCTTGCCAAAATCTATAAAACAAGGCATAATTAAAGCAATAATCATCCACAAATTTTATGAAGCATCAAACCTCTTACAATTTTAAGCTAGAAAACAAAATTTAGAGCTAATTAGTTGTATTTTCAATTGGAATCAATATTTAACCTTGTTTATCATTTATTTCTCATTTTAGGACTGTTACTAGTTTGAGATTTCTGAGAGCTCATCATTAGCATCCCTAATTAGAGATCCATAGAGTGCTTAATTGTCTTTAAATTTACTTGATTAGATTACTTGTTGTGGCTATTTACTTCTTATTTTTATTTATTGATGATACTAACCCTATGAAGGTGTTTTCCTTAGCACACAAAATGGCATCCACCATGGGGATTTAGGCCTCATAAATTTCTAAATTCAGAGAAGTAATTTTTATTTTAGCAATCTTTTAATAACTCTTCATTTTGTAGGTTTTTCAGTGATTTTGCAGGTTTCTCTAGTGCATATAACACATTCTCGAGCATGTACAAGGCTTGAAACATCATGTATATGATAAAGTGTTGCGCATTTACACATAGTTTCTCCACATTTAATCCTGATGTTTTCTTGTCTTCACTCTTTCAAAGTGTGTTCCCTGACTTTCTAGCACATACAATACATCCTCCAGCACATCCCAGGTTTTCTTTTAATGCTTTTTCTCATTGTTTCAGCACATTTAAATTTTTTTCCTGCACATTCAATATTTTTTTGTAGGGCATTTACTAGTTTTAATTGTGCTTTCACTCATTTTAACAACACATTGAATAGATTCTACTATGCATTTAATTAGATTGAAAATTTACAGATTCTAACATATGGAAAATGATTTCTCTATGTCTACAGGATGACTGGTCATAGAAAAATTAAAAAAATAGAGACCAGATTTAATAGTGAGGAAAAGGATTTGGCCAAAAAGATTATCATTACTTTAGATAACCCATATGGGTTATGAGGAAATGTTTATATTTGATTCCCAATGGCCTAAAATCTAGTAGTGCAAGTTTTTTAAAGGTCCCACTACTATTGCACATGATTTTCTAGGACAGTAAGAGTCAAGTTTCATTTATTTTATTATCAATGTTTCTTTGAAATGATTGATTCATCTTGTTTTTTGGATTCTTTTTAAAATTATTTTATCATAGTTACTTTAAACTATAATAAAATGATTCTTATTTGTTATTTTTATGCTATCTGATTATGGATTGTCCTCATGATGTTACTTCTAGGATAATCAATATCAACAATGGGAAAGAACAAGAGAGGAGCGATTGAACAATGAGAGGCAGCAAAGGAAAGATAAAGGGAATGTATGAGGAGATTACATGAAGGTAAGTTATCTAATGTACCTACTAAAAATGATGAACATTCAATGATTGAAATTGATATGATGAATGTACCAAATCAAAATGATCAACATACACCAATTCAAATGCATGAGATGTATCTATAATCACCTAAAATTGGACAAGATCAATCAAGTGAGTGACCAAGGCAAAAATCAAAGTAATTAAATCAAATCAAGCAATTATCAAAGAAAAATTACAATCAAGCCATAAAATCAAATTTAATTAAAAATTAAAAGCCATAAATTTAATTTAAATCAAATAAATCATGATAAATCAATTAATTGTGTAATTAATTTAATTAATTACGTAGTGCATTTGAATCAAATCAACCCATTCAAGGGGTATACATGACGAAAGATATTAATTAAATTTAATTATTTAAATCCTATTTTACCTCAACCACCAAATCGGAGGAAAAATCATCGACCAATAGGATTTAAGGATTGAGCTCACATGGACCAAGCCTAAATTGAATCTCAATCACTCACTCAAGGAGAATCCATCTTATCCACTCATTTTGTCCTTTGGTCCCAAGTTTTGAGGAAAAAATATTTAAATGGTCTCCAAAGGTGGAACCATGGAGTTAACCCTCACCCAATCATGATCAAATCAACTACACCCCCTACCCTTTCCAAAATCTATAAAAACAAGGCATAATTGAAGCAATAATCATCCACAAATTTTATGAAGCATCAAACCTCTTACAATTTTAAGCTAGAAAGGGAAATTTAGAGCTAATTAGTTGTATTTTCAATTGGAATCAATCTTTTAGCTTGTTTATCATTTCTTTCTCATTTTAGAACTGTCGCTAGTGAGAGCTTGCTGATGGCTCATCATTAGCATCCCTAATTAGAGATCCATGGAGTGCTTAGTCATCTTTAAATTTTCTTTATTAGATTTCTTGTTGTGGCTATTTACTTATTATTTTGATTTAATGATGATAATAACCCTATGAAGGTGCTTTCCTTAGCACACAAAGTGGCACCCACCATGGGGCTTTAGGCCTCATAAATTTCTAAATTTGGAGAAGTAATTTTTATTTTGAAAATCTTTTTATAACTCTCTATTTTGCAAGTTTTTTAGTGCTTTTGCAGGTTTCTCCAGTGTGTATAACACATTCTCCAGTGTGTACAAGGCCTAAAACAATGCGTATACAACAAAGTGTTGCACATTTACACACAGTTTTAGCACCTTTAATCCTTCTCTTTCCTTGTCTTCATTCTTTCAGCGCATGTATCCTGACTCTCCAACACATACAATACACCCTCCAGCATGTTCAAGGCTTTCTTTTAATGCTTTTTTTCATTATTTTAGTGCATTTAAATTATGTTCCTACGCATTCAATATTTTTCTACAATGTATTTACTAGTTTTAATACCACTTTCAATGATTTTAACAATGCATTGAATACGTTATGATGCACATTTAATTAAATTGAAAATTTATAGAATTTAACATATGGAAAATGATTTCTCTATGTCCGTAGGATGACTGGTCATAGAAAAATAAAAAAACCAGAGACCAGATTTAATAGTGAGGGAAAGACTTTGGCTAAAAAGATTAAGGAGGAGAACATTGCACACATCAAGCTAATTTTGGAGGATTCGCAACAAGAAAATGAGGTATACAAACAATACTTAAGAGTTGTAGAAGCTTATAAATAAAAGTTTGTCGCATTAAATTGGATTTACATGCCTTAATCAATTTATGTCAAATTTGATAAGTAAGGCCTAGTTTCCAATTTGTTCTTACTTTTCTTCACTTTTTTTGGTTGTCTATACTAACTTGTTGGAGAAGAAGCGAAAGGGAAGGAATGATCGCCACTAGGCAAGCATAAATAATGAAAGATTCATAAAAAATGCACATAGCCTTTGCTGGCTTTGATTGAAGGTAAGCCTCACCTTGGTCAATTTTTGTTTAGATTGTGGCCTTGTGATTTTCATTATCATCTAGTAATTAAAATAAGCGTAAAAGAATAAATCAAACACTAAATTTGAATAACCCCTTGTTTGTGGAAAATAGTAGAAATACTTGATTCCCATTAGTTAGTGGGTTTGGAAATTGAGCCTTGTTAAAAGTGTTTGGGAATTAAGCAATGGATATGGATATGCTCTTCACCTTTTGGTGAATCAAACTCCCAAAACCTATCTCTTCATTCCACTTTATTTCTTTCAATATGAAGATGCTAGATTCATAGTAGGCTCACCTCTCGAGATTTTCCTTATGAGGTCGGTGAGAGGGACAACCCAAAGTGGGATACAATTGCCTTTTCCGCTATAATTTGACCCACTATAAAATAAAATGCATGCATCCGTAATGGGGCGTGTGACAAAAGGGTGTTAAGTTTTTGAATTTCCTCAAGTAGTCCTTTGGGATTGCACAAAACTCTGACATATCGGTGGTGGAAAGCCTCCTAATTTTTGGAGGATGAAAATCTAATACCATTTTCAATGGAATATTTATTAAATATCTTGTTAAAATAAAAAATCCTACCTTATAGAGCCATGTTACAAACCAAATTGTGAACTAGGTAGATTGCTTGAAGTGTCTTTTTGTGCAAAAACCTATGATAATGTCCTTACAAATTCAAACACTTTTTGTGTATAGGGTTAAAATATTGGGAAAAATGTGTTCTATACTATGCATAATCATAATGTACCAATAATGTAAAAAATATATATTTAAGTGTGTTACATCTTAAAATATGGATACCACATGGATTATGTGTTGAAGGGGATACTTTTATATTGGGTAAAATATTGGGATAAATATTTCATGTGTATGTCGCCTTATAAAAATATTTACTATTGTAGTTAATTAGCACAAAGCATGTAATTTTAGGTTTATGACCATTTAGTGAGATCATATTTTTATGGTATGTGATCTATGTAGTACCACTTAGTGGTTTTGTATAATATTTTTTATTTAAAAAAAATCACATAAATAATTTTTGATATTGGCTTATAAAATCATTAACATGCAGGTTAGAGGTTGGATTGAAAATTCTATTGGAAGTTTTATATACAATTAAAGGTGATTTAGATTGACATGTTTGCCTCAATGGATCTCATTAAATTTTCCACATAGAGGAGTGAAAATTTTTTCCTTGATGTTTTAGAGCTCTTGCATATAGGATTCTTATTTATATTGTGATATTTTTCTTAAGATAATACATTAATTTGTGTGGGTTCTTTTAGAGGGCATTTTTTCCTTTGAAATACTTATTTTGGGGCATATCTATAATTTCTTTGTTGTACACATAAATTATTATTTTATAATATGGATTTCAAATACCATTTTTTATATTTTTCCTCTCGTAAGGGTTATGTGGAAATAATATATTTTTTATAATGTAATTTATCTATAACCCATGTATGTCTTCATCACAATGCACAACACTTATGCATATCTTTTTTGGGGGGTTATCTGCATCAAATCTCTACACACATCAATAATACGGTTACACACACTTTGTATTTCCATTTTCTATTTTGTTGAGGTTGGATTTCACCACCTACGGTACTAATCATTATATTATCTTTAATAGAAAACTATATTCTCCCTTGTCCTACTATTCAACTTGGGTTTATGAAAATGACTAAATGTGACTATGTCATAAGTAAAGTGATGACTATGTATTTTTGAAATTAAATAAAAAATATTAAATGGTTTTTATCAAGGAAAAATAGGTTTTAAAGGGACTTGAAACCCTTTACAAATAGTTTTTGGTGGGTTCTATGACCCACATACAACCAGCTCAAAAACATAGAGTGAAATCATCCAAAAACCTATTAGACTATAACTGATTGATGAACTATTTGGAGAATAGAATGTGAAGATGATCATTGAGCTACACAGGGTATATGTGAGACATTAGATCATTTATTATATTGTCATTCATGTAAACTAGTTTTGAATGTACTTATCATGTTAGTTGCAAACATTTAAAGAACGTAATATTGGTGAAGGAAAGAGATATTAGCATGAAAATGAGATGTATGAGTAAGTTATGAATATGGTATTCATTGGGTAACTTATTGACGAGTCTATGATAGAATGATAGTGATTTGATTATATTACATGATTCTATTAAGTATTGATGATCAAGAATGTATAAGTTAATGTGGTTGGTATATGAAGAATTTAGTATACACTGAGTAGATATAGTATACACCGAGAAGGTGTAATGTATACCGAGTGTGGCATTAATCGAGTGGGAAGTAACTGATACATCACAGTATTGACCAAGTAGACACAATAATGTGGAACATGTGAATTATGACATAAGATGATGATTTGAACAAATTGGGATGATTCTGAGGATAAAGATAAAGTTTTTGATGAAGATCTATGGCTGACAAAATTCAAGGTTGATCAAATGATGAAGATTGAAAAAATTTCAAGGCACAAGTTTTGAGGAATGATAAAGTGGAAAAATCAATGATGGAGATTAAGAGGCAAAATTTATGGCTGAGAATAAAATAGTTTATCATTTTCTATTTAAGGAGACAAGAGATTCAAAACAACATATGTGTGTGAGGAGAAGTTTGTATTCATGTGAAGGTGGTCAGATAGGTTGAAGTAATAATTGGGAAATTTTGCAAACTACATCAAGCGTAAGAAGGAGATTAATTGAGTAGAATAGAGTTGGAGGATAAAAGGATATTGAAGAGGTTATGATGGTTAGAAGTATATTGAACTTAGCATAGATCTGAATATCTATAAAGGAAGTTGAATTTGAATCAGGTCATTTACTATTGCATTCTAACCATTGCTATAGATAAAATCTCTTAACCGAGTGAGACTTAACAATCTTTATTTATTTCTTTATGACATTCCATGAATATTGGTTATTTTCTTGTTGACCCAAATGAATATACAGAGAATAGTTAGTGATAAATCCTCTAAAAAGGTCACACCTTACAATGTGTTTTGTAACCTTTAACATGGTTGTATCTTAACCCAACTCACTTTAGAAGAGTGGAAATATTTTGGATACCGGTCGCAGGTGGTTTTCCCCTTAATAGGGTTTCCATGTTAAAATTAAGTGTTATATGTGTATGCATGTGATGATTTGTTATTTTAATTTACACATTAAATTAAATGGTTTGATCAATATATACTATTTAATTTAACTGGTAGTCACTAAATGAATTAGAAAGACATATTCAAGTGTTGGAATTAGGAGAGATAGGTACCAAGAGGGGAGGGGTGAATGAGTGCCTCTAAAACTTTACTTGTAAACCTTTCTAAATCAATAACTGAAAACTGTGATAACCTTACAAAATAACTTGTATAAAATTGCATATATCAATCATTCATTTAACTTTAGTAAAGTAAACAACATGAAATCCAAATTGTAATCACATAACACAAGTATTTTGGTAATGCAGAAACCCTTGTTAGAAGGTAAAAACTATGGTGGGGATGACACCCACAAATTCTTCACTACTACAGATAGAAAAGGTTTGTCTATTAGGGCTACAAGTTTTGATCACTTCTGGTGATCTTACCCTATTAGGATTAACATATTAGATCAGCTAGATCTACCTAGTTATAGGTTTTAAACAACACTAATGAAGTGTGCAACCGGTTAAGAGATTTACATAAGACTGTTAAGTCTACTCAGTTAAGAGATTTATCCAAAACTCTATTACAATTTTCAGAAAGCAATAGGTAATTATCTACTAATTGACAACTCAATTTTCTGAAATAGATCTATAACTGCTCAGTAAAATATCACCTTAACTGTGATGAATTTCTTCACTGAACTACTCGCTAGCCTTTTCTGATTCTACTAATCTGATTTCCTCTATTCTCTATTCTGATCTATTAACTGATTGACTTGAAGTTAGGCAATTGCTTCAAGTGCTTTGTGATTCATATATTAGTTCACCTCACAAAAGTCATGCGAACACATAAATATATAATGTTCTATTTTTGGCACTTAAACAAAAATCAAGTTACAAGACATAGTCATAACCCTAAGATCTACGGTGTAAAATATCCTAGATCACAACTATTATAAAAGGTATACATTACAATTAATGAGTATCTCAGCAATAAATGCTCCATGATCTTAATAAACCATTTTAAGATCCATTGTAACCGTTGCATAGAAGTATGTGTCATTTTAGATTACTATGTCATTTTGTATGATCATTGGTAAACATTGTACAATCTGCTCAGTGTTTACTATGCTCGGTGTTTACTATCTCTTAGTATCGGTTAGTGTCAGTGTCAGTGATGTTGTTTCTCGATGTGTATTCTTTTACAGACTAGTCTGTCTTTGCTTCTGGTTACCAACTTTCTTAGTGTAAGTGCCCAACCGATCTCTTTAATAGCCTTTGATACTAATGACAACCTTGAATGATCAATAGAGATTAACAATCTCCCCCTTTGGCATTAGTATCAAAACATGAATGTATATAGACAAAATTTTCTTATATATTCCTTATATCTCTGCCATATACATAAATTTATCAAAACCCTATTTCCTTTATTCCCCCTTGGTGCATGCTCCTGGTAGTATGTAGTATACGTAGCATCTATGTACATATTTGGCATATACATTTTTTTCCCACTTTTTGATCATAATGCCAAATAAAAAAAATAATGTATACTCACATTTTGTCAAAAATATGCTAATGGGTTTTCTTCACTGACTCCAAGAGGTTGTCCCATTCCTCTTTCAAGTTGGTAAGAGAAATATACTCTAGACCAACTTGTGCATGCATGTCAAAGATTTTATCTAACACCGAAATCTCTAGTGTTGCAACAAGTTTCTTTACTTTGACAATATGTGTCTCAAAAATTTTCAGGTATGGAATGAATTTTGTTTGCAACTTTGTGACCTAATCAGTGATGTGCGCTTCTTGTTTCCTTAAGTCTTTTATTAACCATCGTAATTCCTGAACTTGATGAATATGCTTGGAAATAGCATTGGGCTTGGTTATAGTTGCATTTGTACTCAACTTTATTTCTACTTCTAGCACTTTTATCTTCTCACTGACTTCAATAGTGAAGGTGTCTGAAGTACAAAGCTTTATTAAGAATTCACAGATTATCTGGGTGATAGACTTTATCATGGTGATTACCTTAGATAATTTCACCTTCTATAGTGCCACTTCTTGGCTAATTTTCTCTGCCAATTTATACTGTATTCTGGATTCTACCCATTCTTCAATCCTTTTATCTGCATCAGTGTCTGGGGCATTGATCTTCTCAAAAAGTGTAGCAAGTTGATCTATGATAGGAGTATCCTCATCAATGTTAACCTTAGGTACTACCTATTGTAGCATATCCCTCACATCGGTTAATATTTCTTCCTTTTTATGCTCTTGCTTCAACTTCTCTTATGCCACCTTTCTTGAACACAATTCCCCATATTTGCTCAATTCTTCGGGGCTTAGGGTCCTTGGTTCACAATCAAGAATAATTATCACTTGATCTATGGTGACTGACCCTTTTCCTTTCTTTTCCTTTTTCTTCTCCGATGCCAGAGGTGATTTCTTATTGAATAAAACAATAGTTTTATCTCCACTCTTTAGAGTATCCTTCCCAGTTGACACACTTTCCTTCTTCTTCTCCTCAGTAGCTATAGTCTCTGTGGATGGTGTGGGAGTCTCAGTTGTGGTGTCAAGTGGGGTCATCTCAGTTGCCTTCAATTCATCACTTACCTTAATTTCTATGGAAGGTGCCTTTGTTTTGTTAGGCTCATTTGTATCTATAGGTTTCTCAAGTTCTTGTGTCCTTGTTGTGACCTTATTTTTCTCAGGATCTGAGCCATCGGGTTGTACTTGTGAAATTATTTATGTTGCTTATGCAAGTATAGGAAGTTCACTTGATAATGGTGTGAATATACTTTTTGTGTTTAGTGCTTCATCTTGATTTGGTGCTATATTCACATCTTCATCATCTTTGTCATCAAGATCACCATTTGTGATGTCCTCAATGAGTACATTGTCATTGGTTTTATTTTGCATTTGGATCTTTACTTGATCTAGTTCATCCTATGAAATACTTATATCATCCTTTTGCTCGGTGATATCAATTACCTCGGTAACTGATATACCGGTTTTCTTTACCTTCTTTCCTTTATCATCCTCAATACAAATACCTTTACCTTTGGAATTTTGTCTCTTTTTAGACAAGTTTAGAAATGTTTCTTTCTCAACTTTTTCTTTGGCCTTAAGAATTGATGTCTATAAGGAATCACTTTTTATATCCATGTCTACCGCATTTTCATCTAGGATCATCATGGCTCGATTCTTGATAATAAATATTTGTTGATACTTCGCCATGTAGTCATTGACTTCTCCATAACTTAGATGTGGGGCAGCCTGTACTAGAGATCTCTCTCTTTTTATTTTCTTGGTGTCTAGTGCAATAGCCCATTTTTCATTTATCTTGTCATCCAACTCCTTTGGTAATGTGCATGCAAATTCCATCAGTACTTTCTTGAATTTTATCATCATTTGGATGACTGCCTCTTCTAGTTTAGTTTGGTCTTCATTAGACATCTTGTTGAATCTATCTATTCCCAGATCAGTAAGATCTCCATTCTCAATAATGTCTTCAACAATTTCATCTATTGTTCGATCCTTGTTACTAACCACCTTGAATTGGTTGATGCCATCTTCTTTTTTTGTCTCTTCAATATCTTATTTACTTCTTATTAATTTTCTTCATTTCTTTGGTGCCTCAGCTATAGGTTTTGCATTTCTATTTTTGTATGTTCTCATCGATGTAGCTGCCCTCAGTCTAATAACTTTGACTGGTGCATTCTTTGGAGGGGATGAGGCTCCAGTTGATGATCTTGTCTTTGTACCTTCATGTACAGGTAACTGCTTCTTCTTTTGAACTTTGGTGGGAGGAGCTGGTGTGGTATCTTTCTCTTTCTCTGAATCAGCCTCCTCACTGTCATATGGTTTGTCAGCCAACGGTAACTAACCTTCAGTTGTACCTTCAATCGATGACTCCTCATATGAGTCTGATACATCTCAAAATTTAGTTGTGAGATCTTTCCTCATTTTCTTTGCTCTCCTAGATATTTTACTTGTAAAACTCTCTAAATCAATAACTCAAAACTATAATAACCTTACAAAATAACTTGTATACAATTGCATATATCAATCATTCATTTAACTTTAGTAAAGTTAACATATATTTTCTTGTAAGTGCCCAACCGATCTCTTTAATAGCCTTTGATACTAATGACAACCTTGAATGCTCAATAGAGATTAACATCAAGTGTTTACCAAGCTATTTAATTTCATTTATCAAATTGGTTTTATAGATTTGAGAGTATTTGGGACTATAGGATAACTAGAATTAACTGATTCACCCCCCCTCTTAGTTATCTAACAAAACCACCTCAATAGAAAAACAACAAAATCCTAAGAGATAGAATCGAGAAAAATATCAAGATGCACAAGCGCAATAGGCCAAAACCCTAAAGAATAGAAACTGGGGCTTTTAGAGAGGTCCCCTTAAGCTTTAAAAAGAAACTATGACATTTTCTAGGCACCCATAACCTAAGATCATGGGTTTTAGCAAGGCTCCCAAAACCTTGGTATTCATAGACTTACATATGGTCTTTCAAGAGAAATCCAACCACAAAATAACTTCCCAAGAAATGACATTCAAGAAGAGGATCACAGAGTATTGAAATACTCCCCAAACCTTCAACTTGGGTTTAAGATTAGCACCCCAAAGTAACTAACCAAAAACAATGATGGCTTCCCAACTAGAAGTCGGTTCCTTTGTTGCAACTCTCTTTCCCATGTTAATTAGAAAGTGTCCCACCTCAAAAGTATAAAAATGTAAAATGTATCTAGAAAACCAAATATGATTCAAATTTTCTTCTAAGAAAGCATTGTGCACAAACCAGGGCCAACCGAGCCCTTAAAAAATGAGATAACCCAAACCAAAAATCAGCAAAGGGAAAAATAGACCCTTGAAATCTAACAACCAACTGTCCATGCCTTCTCAAAGAAATTGTTCAAAACCAACACTTTTATTAAAGGGCAAAGAAAAAAAATAGGGTCACCATAAGAAACACACCCCAAAGATGGAAAAAGAATAAATCCACAATAATATAAAACCATTAGCAGACTGACACCAAAAATAGGAGAAGTAAAAGTGCCAAAAAAAAGACAATTCGATAAGAGAATCTACACCTCATAAAGGGCCGAAGAAAAGACTAGAAAGATCTCTAAACAACCAAAAGTGCCAATCCACCAACATGCGAAGATCCCAACACAAACACACCCCACAAAGAACCTCAAAAACCATGAGCAAAGGGAGGGAAAGGAAAAGGAATAAGGTAGAGAAACACCCACATTTTCCTCATTTAATAAAAAAATACCCATACCTCTACCCCAAAACTTGAAAGTTAATAGAATTATAGTTAGATATCCCCAACACCTTCAAGCATAAAAGGCCCAATGACATTACTTGTAGTAATTCCTAAAGGTTTAATTTTTAAAAATGCATAATAGCTTAACCTAAAACAACACATATATTTAAGATTACCACATATTTGACTTGTAATCTTTAGTATACTATTCTCCTAGATTCTTGGACATAATTTTGGCATTAGATCTCACTAATAAAGGCTCATTTATTTCATTTGTTCATTTCTTTATTTTTATGTTTAACACTACAATTTTTAATTCTCCAATATTGCGCTTATTAAGTTACATTATGTTTGAGAAAAATTATTTAGGTATTTTTTAGTATTATATAATTTAGTATTATAAAAATATAAAATTAAACTAATATAGGATATGCCTAAGAGGGTTCCATAAATACATTTTAGTTATGAATCAAGATTTAAAATTGGTAGTAGATGGTCTTATAAGACTTAAAATTGTCCATTAAAAACTATAATCTTCAGTTATCTTTCATTGTTGATTTTTTTTAATTACCTCTTGAGAAGACTACTAATATTGAAATTATTTAATTGTTTCATCACTCTATTCAATAATTTAGGATTACTCTTTCCATAAATGTGTTCATTGGCTTTCGTTATTAAAAAATATTGTAACTTCTTGTTGCAAATCAACCCTTATTACTAAAATCTAGGAGCTTACTCTAGATTCAAGATGTTCTATAAGCTAGGAGTTTTAACCTTCAAGAGTTGGGTTCAAGGACATTGTTAGTGGAAGCTTGATGTCCTACTTTTAGAAATTAAATTAATAAATTTATGTATAGAATTTTACATCATTTCTCCTTAGCCTAGGAAACAAAATCAACAAATGGTGATGGTTAAATTCACCCTCTATAATTTGACTATTTATAATTAAAAAGATATCGTAAGCTCAACTTTAGTATGAAATTGTATAGTTACTTCACTGCTTCATTTATGAAGGGCTCCCACTTGGAATGGCTCACCAACATTTTCCTTGCTTATGAACAGTGTTCATATTACCATAGAAAAAAGACTTAAAAATAATTTCTTTTGCACTTTCCCTTGTACCTAATATGCCTCATTCAATCAAGATGTTTTATCTCCTCTCCACCCATATTTCTGCTCGTTAAATATTTCTCTTTTGAAAGATGTGACTCAGTGGCTTGCTTGCTTTATTTCAATTATGAAAGGTAGAATTGGTTATAATTTATTTTGTCTAAAGATTTGTGGAATTACTTTTTAAATGTCTAGGTTGAAGATTAGGAAAAGCGGCTACTATTATAGTTCTAGTGTTTCCAATATCCCCTTAATTATTGATGCATGAGCATCCTAGATGTAAGAGCAATCTTGCATCACCCAAAAAAATTTTTTTTTTTGTATTCAATAAAGGCTATCTTGTGCAGAGTTGCTATTTATGGAAACTGGCTATTTTTTAGTAAGTTAGTCTTACGATCTCGGAATGTTCTAATTTTACATGTGGAGGTTCATCTCAGTCATATCAGCCTGCCAGCAAAGTTTCATGGCTAGATCAGGTCTAGTTTTGAAGATATTGAAGATTTTTGGTATTGGAAGCAGGGTACAGAAACTTCAAACTCAGTTTAGAAGGCTTTAGAGGCCCCGGATGAGGTTGAAAATTTGAGTGACAAGCGCGTTGCAATGGTCAAGCCTATAGAGTGTTGCGTGGCATTTCTAGAATGCGGTTATAATAGCCAATCAAGTCAACGGGTGATGACTTATGGTCCTCGGAAGTTGGGTCACCTGAAATGGCAAAAAATAATTTTTCTTCAAAATTTCTTTTTGGGTTTCAAAACTCATTTTGAGCCGACTTTGATGTAATAAATTGTAAAATAAAATAATTCTAAGTTTGGTCGGCCCTAAGGGCTAAATTTCTAGAACCTTCTCGGGCGGTGGAAATTAACTATATAAAGAAGGCCCATAGTGTTGTCTAGGGCAGTTCTAGGTAGTAGATCTAGGTATTGATTCAAGGATTTGTCCTACAGAATATTGTAAGGGAATGCCCATGTGGATTTGCATAATGTAATTCTGAAAGTTTGTAATTCCACATTTGTGGAGATAATAAGAAGCCAATTTTCTGTTCTTGCATATTATTGTTGTTGTTTCTCTATTTTTGTTATGTGTTTGTTGTATTAAGGGGAGCACCCTTCATCAAGTGGTATCAGAGCAGGAATTCTTGAGTGTGTAAATAGATCACCGACTATGAGGTAGTTTGCACCAAGACTGTGGCTAGGGTTTCAATGCGCATTGCGAAAATGCCTCCATGAAGAGAACGTGGTGGAAGAGCTGGTCCTGTGACACCTGAGGTTAGAGAGTTGCAGAGACAAGTGCGAGCATTGCAAGAAGATATTCATAGAGGAATGAATCTTAGTGTCAAAGATGAAAGCGAGGATGAAGCCAAAGAAGAATATCAAGAAGGAGAAGCTGAAATTGTGAACCAGGAGGAAGAAAGACTTTTTCGGGTGATTTCCAAGATTGGGAAAAGACCTAAGATTGAGGTTCCTACAGGTTTTAGAAATCTTAACCCAGAGGAATTGATCGACTGGATCAATGAATGTGAGGAATATTTTGAGTATGAAGATGTTGAGGATACTGATAGGGTCAAATTTGCGAAGGCCAGACTGAAAGGTCATGCAAAGATCTAGTGGCATGAAATTCAATTAGAGTGAGATAGAAGAGGGAAAGATAAAATCACAAGATGGGATCGGATGGTGGATAAAATAAAGTGACAGTTCATTCCTATTGATTATGAGCTTGACCTACTAAAGAAAATGCAAAGTTTGAAGCAAGCAGGAAGATCTATTCAGGAGTATACAGAGGAGTTCTATCAACTCCTCATCAGAACAAGCCATGTAGAAACTGATAAGGAGAAAGTTGCCTGATACCTTAATGGGTTAAGGCCAAGCATTCAGGAGGAGTTGAATCTAGTAAGAATGAATAGTATTGAGGAGGCATACCAGTTTGCCCTAAAAGTAGAGGAAAAGATGAACAAGAAGTTTGAGAGTAGACAAAATGGAAGAGGTTGTGGTGGAAGATCTGGTGGATGGTCATATGGTAGCCAAAATGAAGATCCGAAAAAGAAGGATGAGGCTAGTAGAAGCCAGAATGAGAGAGGAAACAATTCTAATCATTTTCAAGATCAGAATAATAGAGATTAGAGGGGAAGAGGAAGAGGACAAGGTTCAGGAAAAGGAGGCTTCCATGGAACATGTTTTCACTATGGAGAAGAAGGTCATAGGGTATTTGAATGTCCTCAATGCCAAGGTAGAACAGATAGGAGAAATGAAGGCCAGGCCAGAGTTGCACATGTAAATGAAGATGCTAGATCATCAAATTCTGAAGATGATGAAAGAGGAGAAACACTAATGAATAGAAGAGTCTTGCTGAGTGGTGAGAACGAACCTGAACAAAGGAGGAGCCTGTTTCGCACTAGATGCAAGTGTGAGGGTAAATGCTATGATGTGATTATCGATAGTGGAAGCAGTGATAATTTGGTGTCAGAAGAGATGGTGACAAAGTTGAAGCTCAAGAGACAAAAACACCCACATCCATATCAGATTGCCTGGGTGCAGGATGACCACAAGGTCATTGTCAGTGAACAGTGCCCGGTAAAGTTCAAGATCAGCGGGTACCAAGGTGAGGTACTATGTGATATCATCTCTATGGATGCATGTCATATGTTGTTGGGTAGACCGTGACAGTTTGACAGATGTGTTGTACATGATGGTCATGCGAATACCTATTCCCTGACAAAGGATGGAGTGCGACATAAGCTGAAGCCATTGAAGGAGACCGAAGAAAAGGTATGTGGTAATGCAAGAATAACATTTGTTGATGGAAAAAAATTCCTAGATGGTATGAGGTATGAGCATGTCTGTTTTTCTTTAATTCCAAAAGTTGGTAAAGAAGAAGTAGAGGATGTACCTGTAGAGGTTGCAGATTTGTTGAATGAGTTTCAAGATATTATATCTGATAATGTACCTGATGGATTACCACCAGTAAGAAAGATCAGTCATCAGATGGATTTGATTCCAGGAGCCAGTTTGCCAAACAAGGCATCACACAGAATGACACCAGCAGAAAGTGAAGAGTTGAACAGACAAGTACATGAGTTATTGTAGAAGGGGTTGATTTGAGAGAGTTTGAGTCCATGTGCTTTACCAATGGTATTAGCACCAAAGAAGAATGGAGAATGGAAGATGTGTACAGATTCCAGAGCAATAAACAAGATCACAATCAAGTATAGGTTTCCATTACCATGAATGGATGATATTATGGACTATTTGAGTGGAGCTATGTATTTCTCAAAGATAGATCTGAAGAGTGGATATCACCAGATTCGAATCAGAGAAGGAGATGAATGGAAGACTGCCTTTAAGACAAAGGAAGGACTATATGAGTGGTTGGTCATGCCTTTTGGGCTAACCAATGCACCGAGCACTTTCATGCGGCTCATGAATGAGGTTTTGCAAGAATTTCTGGGTAAGTTTGTCATTGTTTACCTAGATGATATTTTGATTTTTAGCAAGACATTGGAGGAATATATGATGCATATTCGTATGGTATTTGAAAATTTGAGAGATGAGAAATTGTTGATTAATTTGAAGAAGTGCAGTTTTGTGAAAAAAGAGTTAGTGTATTTGGGATTTGTAGTTTCAGTAGAAGGTCTAAAAATGGACCCAGAGAAGGTACAGGCTATCCTTGAATGGCCTACTCCAAGGACTGATACCAAGGTAAGATCTTTTTATAGTCTAACTAGCTTTTACAGAAAGTTTATTAGAAATTTTAGTAGTATTTGTGGATCCTTGACTGAAATAATGAGAGGGGATAGAAAAGAGTTTAAGTGGACTAATGGGGTAGAAAAGAGTTTTCAATTGTTGAAACAAAAAGTTACAGAACAACCTATTTTAGCACTTCTAGATTTTAATAAGTTGTTTCAAGTAGATTGTGATGCTAGTGGTACTGCAATAGGAGCTGTTATGAGCCAAGAAGGTAAACTTATTGCTTATTTCAGTGAGAAGTTAAATGATGCCAAGAGAAAATATTCTATTTATGATCAAGAATTTTATGCTATAGTTCAGGCATTGAAAAAGTGGAGGCACTATCTGCTTGCTAATGAGTTTGTTTTGTATACTGACCACCAAGCTTTGCAATACTTTAATAGTCAAGGAAAGTTGAATCAGAGGCATTTGAAATGGGTTGAGTTTTTGCAGAGTTATACATTTATTTTGAAACATAGAAGTGGAAAGTCTAACAGGCTTGCAGATGCTCTTAATAGAAGGCAACTATTGCTGACAGAGATGCAAATTGAGGTGGTTGGGTTTAAGGAACTCAAAAATTTGTATCCAAAGGATCCTGATTTTGGTGAAGCTTGGAAAGCTTGTACAAAACCTGTTACTCTAGACAGGATAAAATGGCTAGATTTTATCATCCAAGATGATATACTATTCAGAGGGAGTCGGTTGTGCATTCCACGAAGTTCTATGAGGGAGAATCTCATCAAGGAGAAGCATAGTGGAGGATTGGCTTGACATTTTGGTCGTGATAAAACCCTTGCTTTGGTTGGTGAAAATTATTATTGGCCACAATTGTAGCAAGATGTGAAGAAGTTTGTACAGAGTTGCAGAGTATGTCAGATGGTGAAAGGAGTGAAGCAGAATACAGGGTTGTATCAGCCATTACCTATACCAGAGAAGCCTTGGGAGGATATCAGTATGGACATTATTCTTGGTTTACCGAGGACACAGCGGGGACATGATTCAATTTTTGTAGTAGTTGACAAATTTTTGAAGATGACACATTTCATTCCCTTCAAGAAAACTAATGATGTTGTTCATGTAGCAGAATTGTTTTTCAGAGAAGTGGTGAGACTACATAGTTTGCCAAAGACCATAGTGTCAGATTGAGATACTAAGTTTGTTGGATATTTCTGGCGAACATGGTGGAAGAAGTTGAAGACAAATTTGAAGTTCAGTTCATCACATCATCCACAGACTGATGGCAGACAGAGGTGGTGAATAGAAGTTTGGAAAATTTGCTGAGATGTTTGGTTGGAGATAAGCCAACAGGATGGGATTTGATTTTACCACAGACAGAATTTGCATACAATAATTCTGTCAATAGGAGCACTGGTAAATCACCATTTCAGATTGTATATGGAAGTAGTCCAAGAAATGTATCTGAATTGAGAAAGATAGATAAAGGAGAAATAAGTAGTGCTGAATTTGAGGATTTTGCAGAACACTTGAAGAAC